>JARQTH010000394.1:681880-713557 GCA_030142595.1 Trachelus iudaicus | reverse complement strand
GAGAGAGAGAGAGAGAGAGAGAGAGAGAGAGAGAGAGAGAGAGAGAGAGAGAGAGAGAGAGAGAGAGAGAGAGATTTGCTCGAAGCAAGAAATGGAACTTCCACTCGGTTGCTCCTGAATGGCCCTAACTCCCGCGGCCCAAGGGGCCTCACGGGCCCAGCGGTCTCGTCCATGAAAAACCAACAAAGAGCCGTAGCAACAATGGTCTCTCCTGCATACCTGAGAGTCCACCCATACGCGTTCACCTATACGCACCATATATAAACTACACAGGAGTCTCCGAGTTCCCATTCGTGGAACGATAGACATCTGCTCCTTCGCCACCAGAAACGCCACCAGAACCACTGGTACCACCTTCCGGTCCCAAAACCCACTAGCCCGGCGGCAAAGTGATAGCCAGATCCACGTGAGGCCCGGTTCCACAGGGCCCTAGTATGTACGTTCCAGTAGCAAGTACAATCCCCGCTGCGGCCTAACGAGTGATCTCGTTCTAAATTACCAAATGATAAAAAAAATGGGCTCACGCCTTTAACGCGAGTGAAATGAATAAACCACCCTTAAAATAGTAGCCAGTAAGGGTAGTGAAGTATGGGGAGCACACGAGGCTCTTACGGCCACTGACACTCGTTGGCAATGCTGACTGGAGGATTCGTAGAGGAGAACGAGGGGAGTAGTAGGATTCGATTGTCATTATGATGATGACAGGGGATTGTTGTCCCTAATTCCTGGTTTCCTACGTAGAAACAGGTGGTCGCGTTTACAAAGGCTTTATTAATAATTCGTTAAGTGTCCGAGGGTTGAGTGATGATTTCCAATTTTTTTTTTATTTCTTTTTATTTCCACCAAATATAGATACCCATATCGAGGTATAACAGTCGATCATATCTATGCAATAATATGAAACGGCTACGGCCTGTGTATAAAGGAGAAACGATGGTGTACTACATGCATTAAAGGGGGTAGTACGAGGGAACTGATACGGTATAATACTTTTCGTGTATATCCTTTATATACCTTATACCACGGGGCCACGGTACCGGGACCTCCGAGGAAAGAAGAATAGGAGGGTTAAGACGTTGTCCTGCCAACAGGTGGCAGCACCCTCCCACTTTCATCCCCTAACAGCCTCGAGAGAGCTCCCTCGTTTCTTCACCCTCGGCAGTAGTGGTTGCGGCAGTAGCGGCAGGCAGCGATAACCCGCGGCGACACCCGATAAAACGGGAGAGAAAAAAAAGAAGAGAGAAGGGGTTAGAACGAGGGGATAAGTGGGCTGAAAAAGGAAAACACTGGAGGGATTATCGGGGATGGATATACACAGCTACGGCTCCGTCGTCGTAACAAAATAGCGCCACTTTCACCTATGACCTATATCCGCCCCTGACAATCCAGTGCCCCGTTTCGTGCCCTTCGAAAACCTCATAAATATATGTATACGACGTCATACGATCATTGTCTAGGGACTTTTTTATTTGCTAGCGGCAGCCAAAAGAAAAATAGATAAACTAGTCGTAATAATATCGCTCCCGTAGATCGATAATCTTCGAGTGGGATCTTGGCCAATTCATCTGGTAAATGAAGCTACATAATACCGGGTGGCGTATCGTTAACAGGATTGGTGGGCTCTGAATAAAGACGCTACCCTGTATAATCTGGATCCGATCTAGCACCTACAGTCTCGTGGTGAGGCGCCTCTCTTTTCAAGGCGTTGCATTCACAATGGGTTTGAAACTGTCAATAGATCATTTATAACGCGCGGCGGCCGACAGTGGCACTAGACACATACAAACAACGCCAGGCGCAACCGTGGGGCGCTAATGGAGTCCCGTCACACTTTATTTGTCTTCTTATTGTCCGTCGATGGGGCCTTGTTTGTTTTTATTCGTGTGCCAGCGAGGATTGAACGCCTCCTATATATGTATATCTCATTCTCGAAGACTCGTTCCTATTTCTCCGCTTGCGTTTTGCCCCCCCCCCCCCCACCACCCATTGGGCCCACTTTCATCACCAAATTTATAGATTCTTTAATTCCCAATTCGACCGAGGAGGGAAGGAAGTGGTTGGAGAACCGCACGACGTCGGTTACAGAAAACCATCCACGAGAATTTCCGGCTGGGACTCAAGGCCCCCGGTACGCACGAATTCCATCGTTGAAAAGCAGCCGCCCCGATAAATCTCCTCGTGGTCCCTGGTTACGTCGCGACCAAACAAATAATAAATTCTACTCGAGAGGTACCGATGTTCGCGCACAATGGGCCTCAGGTCTTACTGGGACTGATATACAAAGAACTTCCCCTCTTTCTTTTTTTCCGTATGGAATATACAATGAAGAACGGTATACCTATATCCATCACGCGTACCAATTTC
Organism: Trachelus iudaicus; assembly: GCA_030142595.1. Taxonomy (NCBI): domain Eukaryota; kingdom Metazoa; phylum Arthropoda; class Insecta; order Hymenoptera; family Cephidae; genus Trachelus; species Trachelus iudaicus. Next base: position 711,193 of record JARQTH010000394.1, on the reverse strand, counting down.
GATCGAAGCATGAGTCCCAATTTCTTTTAGCAGCTGGCCCATCGTTATATTTCCGTCAATAATTTTTCGTTATTTTTATTACGTCAATTATTTCTCATTCTGACATCCAGCTCGATGACGATTTTTATTCGCTATTTTATCAATTTGGGACTCACCGGACACGGATTAGTCTAATGCGAGCTCGTCTGCTTTGATCCAGTCTCTGATACTCGGTCGGGCGTTCTCTATACGTACATGCGTACACTCAAGCACAAGTCGAATTAACTTCGTGTGTGGCAAAAGGATGCGTGGGTGAGTCAGGAGAATCAGAACCCTGGCAGCAATTCAACCGCGAGTGAGCAACGTGATCAGAGGAGTAGTGGTCCCATTAATAAGCATAATTACACAGAAATTGAAATGCCTTCCGAATGCCGATTATCAGACGGGAATCCAGCTCGGTTCCCGTTTTCATTACCGACTCCCTATATCCCATTCGAGCAAACTCCCAGGAAAGCGACGAGCACCGGTACCAAAGCACCCACTAACCGTTTCATCTGTAACTTCGAAAGATGCATTAAAAAACTTCGAAATTCAGCCACCCCCTGATGAGTCCCAAAAACCTCTCGAACCTACCTTGCATCAAAATAAAAAAACCGAAATACACCATATATATAGCTTAAACAAATGGTACAAAAGATCAATAAAAAAATCCGTATTTCCCCCCAAAAAAATAAAGTAAGAATAAGAATAAAATAGAAGGAGAATAAAAGCGTAAAAAGGGGATGATCGATTCCCAAGCACTGTCCTGTCTCGTCCATTCGCATCTCACCCTGGGTCCCTCAGACCGTCTAGGATCCCCACGTTCGCCCCCCCCCCCCCCAGTACCACCCATCCCTACTCTCCTTTTCCCATTTTCCAACAAAATTCGCAACACAGCCACCCCTATTTCGGAGGGTGACGCAGTCGTCCATAGCTGAGTGCTCGGAGCTCGTCTCGCTCTCCGAGCGGGTTGCGCAAGAAGGACGGTCTGATCCAAATTGAAATGTAATGTATACCCCTCTGGTCCATGCGACGGCGGGTGATGCCGGGAGTCTGCCGAATGGTGCCGGGGGTTGAGCGAGAGATCCCCCGGCAGCGCGTCAGAGGGACGTGGAACGGAAGTATAGGGGTGGAAGAGACTTGGGCAGGGGTAAGTGTAGCTGATTTACTGCTTCGGGCTTAATGGAGGCTGTTTACTGCTAATTAAAACCAAAGCCATTTATATGGGCATATGCATATACATACCCAGCAGCAGCAGCAGAAACGTATAGGCGGGCGAGAGAGGCGCGATATTCCGAATATCAAAGTTAAACCCATATACGATCCCAGTGAAAATTCGAAAGAGACCTGCGTGGCCCCCACCAAAAAAAAAATCACAAAAAACCGCAAAAAAAATTCTCTGGCAGATCCCGTGCCTCGATCGCAAAAGTTAACCCGATAATGGCCGCGACCGTGGGCCACTGAGGTGAGCGCATCCTGCAGAGACATAAATTCCAGATATTATTTAAGAAACGTTCAAGAAAATGACGTTTACGAGCGGCCATGATAGTTGCACAGGCAGCCAGCGGAGCAGGACGAGCTGCATTCTTACTGTACTGTACGTATGTATATAATACAATATATACGCACACAATCTACAGTGGGACACCATAGCCAATATAACCCGAAGCAGCCTCCGCTGCGACAGGGAACCATACACCACGCCTCTGCATCAGAATGCTCGTAGGAAAAGACACGGTGAACTCACGGGGACCCAACAACGCCTCCTTCATCTTTCGATTATTCCTTTCTACCACTACCAACCGCCATTTCCATACCACCTCCTTCGAACCAAACAGCTCGGAGCCACCACCATTCCGACCGCACAATTACCTCCTACAGTTAGCGCCTAGGTACCTATATATATACACACACAAGCTATATATCGTGTATTTTTTTTCACCGTACTAACAACCGTCACCTTTACGACCGTAGGACAACCTTATAGAGAGGGCATAGTGCGCGCGTACGTATACGTATCGTCGTTTATTAATGTCACCGTGGCTCCACTGTGCCACCCGGTATACACGTTTACAGCGCGGAGTGTACGCTCCGCTGATATTGACAGTGCTGCCAACCCGTAGAGTCCTCAGTGCCAAACTTCGTCTCGAGGCACATCGAACGACGACGGTGTCTATTGAAGGAGTGGAAATGGGGGCTTTTATACGAAAGTACTCCATATCACTTTATTTAAGATTTACCCTCTCGTTCGGCCCTTTCAACCCCCAACAAGACTTGTCCATTTCGCTGGTTCGTTCTCTACCTCTACCCTCTCTCTCTCTCTCGCTGCCGTTATACTGCCTCCAACACGGCGCCGCCGACCCCCCACCCACCCCCTCCCCCCCCACCACTCCGCCCCACTCCCACACTACTCTTCCTCCTCGTACCTCACGTTCTCCGTTTCTCTCTAATCCTTCTATCTCACTCTATTACTCTTTCACTCCCCCATCCCCTCATCCTTACCGAACGCCACCCCCTCCGACCCCACAACCTCTCTCTAACCTATTCTTACTGTCGACTCTTACTTCAAGTCTGAGCGTCCTTTACCGGAGAACTCGGAACAGCGACTCCCAAGCCGTCTGGAAGAAGTCCCTTTAGAGTTCGCGCCATAAACCTGCATTTATCCCTATACATTTTTCCCCAGCGCTGGATGAGTCCCTTTATCTAGGGGAATTTTATAAAACTGCAACAGCGTCTCGCTGTAAACGTAAATTCGGTCGAGAGTACCATAGGTAACGTACGTGGGAATACTATCCAGCGTTGTAAGAACGTCTTACAGTTCTCGATGGAGTTCTCGAATAGTTGGAACGATGGAGGTGGTGGTCGGATCGGGGGAAGGGGGAAGGGGGAGGGGAGGTGTAAGGGCCGCCTGAACGTTCGCTGCTTTCTACGTCTCTGTATCTTTCTGCCGTAGCTGTAAGGCCCACCTTGTGCTCGCTGGTAGTACCATCTACAGAGAAGCAAGACGGAGCCTTGGCCTACGTCTTATATATATACACATCTGTCTCAGTCTTACGCAAGCGATCGTACAGTCTACCGTCCCGCACTATTCCGGCCGAGCTAAAGGGTTCTTCAGATCCGCCATATAAACCGGTCAGTCGGGTCGCCACCATCCCCACCATAACGGCCACCTGCTTGCCCAGCGAGGCCCTTTGGGCCCGACGACTCGATGCCATTAAATTTATTTGAATTTCATCGCGTTTATCCACAAAAATTTCCTGCCACCAGTTCTCCTTACGTTTTCTTCGAGAATCGTGATCTCCTCGCCAGATTTATCTCCGCTGTGCATACCGATTTCTGTGACTAGATCGCGTTCACTGGGTCATCGGCACGGCACTATCAAGAGTCCTGTGGACGATTTAAAAGGCAACGGCGTGTCCACCGACGCTAGGCCCAAAATCAAGGTATATTACGTGCATGGGCATTCTACCTGCAGGCCGGATGGATGCTCGTGTCACTTCTATTTTTTTCTTCTTGTCTATTGTCGAAAATCGATTGAGTAATTTGATTTCGATTGAATATCGATCTTCGGTGTCTGCTCAAGATCCTCGCGATGTGAAGCCGTCGACGAAGGGCGGGGGAGGGGTGGGGGCCCTTTGTGGCGGCGCGCATTAGGCGTCCCTCCCCTGCTCCTACTCGGGGTCCTAGGTGACGCGTCGGGTCCGCCCGATGACTCGTAAAAAGGGCCCGGGCTAATTATTTATTATTAATTGTTAATTATAATTACTTACGCGGCATTTTGCGCCGGCGCTAATTGACATTGATTTATGGATTTAATTAAACGAGGTGCCAGACTGAGGAGTGTCTTACACTCGGGCGAGGACGACCTTAGCAGCGCCTATTCAGTGGAACCGCCTTTGTTGTAATGGCCGTCTTTAGCGAGACTCGCCCTGTAATGTTCTAGGGGGTGGTCCACGGGTCCAGACTCGATTACGTCGACCGGGTTAACGATAATCATCAGAAACATTTCCTAAAACGGAGTGACACGTGGCTCCAAGAGAACACTGACAACCTACCCCTGTGATATAACCACCCAGTGCACGTGTACCAAGAAGAAGTACAGTCGTGGATGAACTAATTATTGTGAAAAAAATCATGCATAAACACAAAAAAATTAGGGGTCGAAATTTTGTCGCTCGAAGATCCGTGGGCAACGGGCCGTCGCCCCTCTAAGAAGGGGGGAGCCGGGGGGCTATTACGGGCACGTCTTGAGTTCCCGACGTCAAGATTTAAGGTTTATTTCCTGGCCTGCGCCCTCGGACTACCCACCGCCCATGACATATCCTAAGGGTACGGACTGGGGAGGCGTATATCTCTTTAACTCGTAAAGATAAGCACGAATACACCCTAGTCCCCACTCCTCCCACTTACGGTTTCCCGACTCACGTGGGAGTCCAGGGCAACGTACCGACACGGTGAATTCATTAAGCCACTGATTTACCGGCTACTTCCGTTCTGAACGAAATTATGTACACCGGGGCCTAGCCCCGCGTCCGGGCCACCGGTCACTATACCATTTCCAGAGCCTTTTAACTTCATTACTTTATACGCTCCTGAAGCAGTAGGTGGACCCTGTCTGGAAAATATTTTATATACCTATCAGAGATCAGATACCCATTCTTATTTCCAAAGTGATAAGGATATTCCGAAAAGATATCAGGCTTATCACATTTTTATTCTACACGCGAAATGTAAATGTACGACAACAGGAATGCAGTGAAACGACGAGTTTTTTTTTATTGTAGATCAGAGCGAGCCTGGATTTTGACAATTTAGTGTGTTGTCCGTGAGTGGGAGAGAGACAACGCTATGGGGGATTCATAGGAGTAAGACAGAGACAGAGGGAGATAGATAGATAGACGGAGAGGGGCGGGGGGCAGTCGAACACCAATCAAATTTGCCAAATCTTCCTAAATTGAGTTTTCGTAGTTCTACATTTGTTATATATACATATATATATATATATATATATATACTGCCAATAGTATTCATTTCCTCCGTGTGATACTTTCCCGAATAAATATTACGTCTTCGCGTAACGCAAGGTATATCAAGACGTATCTGTCCGAGGCTAAAAAAAAAGCACGAGCTTTTAAAACCCTGTTAGTGCTAATGGCAAATCTAAGCACGGTTTCCGTCTGATTTTACCAGCTACCCGTTCAACACAGCCATTGCCGTAGCGTAGGGAGGAAACGATCGATCGTAAACTCAGAAGAGCGACAATCTAGCACGAGCACATATAGTGATATAAACCAGCATACAGACCCGAGCCACGTGCGCAGTATCCGTATACAAGCTACAGCATAAAACTACGATATTCCATGCCACCCGGTACATCTAAATACCCAGCGTAGATACGTTTGCTCGTGCGATCACAATTTTTCATAAATCACAAGTCCCGCGAGACAATTGATCTAAAAGACAAAAAAAGCAACAAGAAAAAAAATAAGCTTAACGCACTCGAACGAGATCAGCCCGAGCAAGCTCAATGGCCCAGGATCCCAAAAACCCAGAGACCCGAAATCGTGCAGGCTCCGAGAAAGGATTATTCGTGCGAGCGGTCCGGTCGGGCGGGTCCAGTTCGAGACAAATCATCAGAAGGGGTTCAAGGGTCGGTGCCTCGCTCAAAATTAACACGGTTTCTTTTTTTCTTATCAACGCGCGCACCGTGGTATAATAGCATTTTTATACGCGGATAATGGAGTTTAAAGACATGCACAATGTAGCACAAAGCGTGACTGGGGCCCCGGGGCGGACATAGGTACACAAGAGAGCGAAGGAGGGGAGGGGGCAAGGAGAAGGAGGATGGAGAGAGAGAGAGAGAGAGAGAGAGAGAGAGAGAGCAAAGAGAATGAATGAGAGTGAACGCGAGAGAGACAGAGAGGGGGGAGGAGAGCTGAATGGAAGAAGAGGAGAGGGGAAAAAAAAGAGGCAAAGCCGAAGCAAAAGGGAACTAAACTCATTTCCGAGGCATTAACCAATTACTTTTTGCGAAAGGGTGTCGGTTACCTTCAACTCGCCCATCCCGTCCACTCTCTAACCACCTAACCTCTGCTTCTCCATTTTCTCGTCGTTTCCTTTACCTACCCGAAGCCTCCCCCCCCCCCTCCGCCCCTACGTACCTCACCGCCTGACACAAATAACTCAACCTATCCCCCCCACCCCCGTCCTAAGCTAAGCCCCTAATCGTCAGAATGGTTAAAAGTCGTAATGATGAAAAACAGGAAACTGACCTGGAACGTTCGTACGGCTTGTAAGGTGTTATTATCCTGTATCGTCTATAGGACTGTAAATGATAATTGAAACTGTCGAAATTCAATAAGGAATAGTTTACACAAACATAGTGTAGAAAAAAAATGGTATTGGCAATTCTATAGGTTGACATCGATTAATAATATAAACGTTAGAGTTAGCTCGATGCAGTATAGCGAATAGGAATATTGATACCCATAGACAATATATAGGAAGTAGACAGTATCGCGAATGTACCATAGAGGCGAGCGAGTACGGGTGTGCTATAGATTCGTGCGCAGGGAATTTTAGTGAGCAAGTTGAAAAGCGGTGGCGTATAGTGAGGGAGGTGAGGGAGAAGGAGGGGAGAGGTGGTGAGGGTGGGAGGGGAGAGGTAGGAGGGCGATCTAATATCTCAGTGGCGTACACACATATCATATTGTTAATCTGAAAACCGCGTCTATAAGAATCCACTTAATGAAATTTCCGGCGGAACCGTCGCGCGCGGGCTTTCGATTGGCCGAGTACAACGGAAAGCACCCGAGGCCACCCGACGTCACGGGGGTGGCATTGTGGAGCAATTAATAATGTCATATTGCACCCCTTCTCCGTCCCGACGGTTGAACCCTCTTGGGCCTTCCAGCGCGCACCCTTGCTTCGCCGCCCCTGACAGCCTTACCCAGCCACCCCCCGTACCTCCAGTCCTCCCATAAGCCCCCTGACGACAACCCTCGCTATACGAACCCTTAGCATAGCCGACTCCCTCTCTCGCCATCTACGTACGCTCGAAGGAGGGTGTGTACCAAGGTAGAGTGGAAACACTGACTAAAGGGGCAGAGGATGGAGGGAGGTTGGCTGGCTGGGTGACTGGGTTGGTGGCTGGCTGGGCGACTGGGTGGCTGCTTGGGATATAGGCTGTTGTGAATATTGCATTCCCCGTGTATATAGTCACCAGCCCGGTCCCGTATACAGGAACCCCATAAAGGAAAGACGCCCGAAGCACAATGAGACGTCCCTCGCAATTAATTTTCGGGGTTTTGCTAATTAAATTTTTCCCTCCAACCGTTCCAAGGCCACCACCTCGCGAGCCACCCCCCTCAACTTTAGATTCTGATAGCGTATTTACGCGTGCCTGACAGCCTAAAGGATTTTTTCTTCCATGTTCAGGAGCCGCCAGGAACACGGACCCAAGGGTCCCCGAAAAATCCCTCGAAAATTTTGATGGCACAGAGTCTCCTTGGAACCCCGCGACAACCACCCGCTGACCTCGTGAACCCTCCTCCATCCAAAAGAACCCCCCCCCTTCCCCCCCAATAATCAACCAGCCGCACCTGCGAATTATAATAATTCAAAACAGCCCCCGATTGGCAATCCAAGCCCAGTGACCTTGCTTACCCGTCTATACCGAGAGCTACCGGTTCCAGCCTATAGCCATGCGCGCGTAAATAAGTAAATATTCGAAGAAACGGAGTACAGACTATAGGGCCTCGAACGTCGGAGAATGAGCCAGCCGACAAATGAGTGAACAGAAGGCGGCCGCGCAACAATGCCAAGACAATGTGGTTCCTTGTCAATTAGAAGAAACCGGGCCGGCGGGACCCCTCTGGTAAGTTACTTTTTTACGAGTGGTCTCAGCTCCTCAGGATCGCTCCGAAAGAAAGAGGGATGCTGCGAGCGCGCGGGCGCGTGCAACCCGCCGTCAGCAAAAGAGAGCCCGGCTCGTTTACAGCCGAAGAGAATCGCGTGCGTTTCGCTCGCCGATCCTCTTCTGACCTCCTCAGCACGTTTCCCAGCCTCCCGGTCCGAGGACACGTGTACGTATGTTGGTAGGGAGTGATGGGCGGAGGTGAGGGGGAGGGATAGGGAGAAGATGAGACTGCCACAGTTATCTCTATATGGACCACTGTTACCGTCGTCACTATTTTTAAGGTCCTCCTCCTCCTCGTCCCAGACGCCACCCACCCTGCCGCTTAGCCCTAACTGAAAGATTTACGAGATCTTTTTTACCGACTGCGCCTCCGTAACCCACCTCGCCCGTTAAGTACGTACAGCCGAAATTATCGGCTGAGCAACTAAATACCCGATCACCCTGTACGTACCACGTGTGTGTAAGGCGATACGCGGTAAGTCCAATATGAGATATTTTAATCCGACGATAATTGCGCCTTATCATTTTTACAACTCGACAGTCGAGTTACCCTGTTATCAGGTTATACGTGGGATGGGTATCTGCTTGATTATATCTATCTAATTATCTGATATCCTCCTTCGCGTTAATTAGCTATTCCGAGTAGGATCGGGATCGATAAATATGCCGGCGATGTTATTAGCGATTAAATAATTACTCATCCGTCGCGAGATAAGAGTTTTACGGTAAACCGTTAACGCGTTATCAGTTGGCAAAGAGTTTAAGTATTTCAATATATACGTATACACATACATATACGCAATATCCACCAAATACAGTATTATCAAAAAATAATGACGTCGCCCGAAGTCGGCTCTACCGTAAGAATCAAGCGAACGATCACAATTTCAGTTGGTACCCACGCTCCCGAATGACCCTATACATATACACGGTGTTGACTTTGATTAAAAGAGAAAAAAAATAATAATAACCAGCCCCCCAACACAATATTACCAGATCCCATTTGATCAAAGGACACGAAGTAAATAATCGGACGTCGAAACGTCGCGTGCACAGAGGCCAGAAGACGTGACTGTGCAATAGCCTAAAAAATTCGTAAATAAGATCAGCGAAGGATAGGTCGGGCGTTATCATCCCGTAAGAGGGGGTCACGCGAGTTCGGTATTTCCGCGTATCCCCAGGATCCTAGGCACGGGGTGCGAGAAGCGAGTGAGTTAGCCGGCGAGCGAAGGCAGAAACCCGGCTAATTAAAACCGCGGATAGTAATTAATTAAGCAGACGTCGGAGAGCCTAGGATTCTAGGCGGACAGTGATTCTCAACCGAAGTTTCCGCGAAACCAGTGAAAAATCAATAGCTTCGCCGTGCGTAAAGTGATGTCAATTAAAAGACCACAGATAACAAATGAAAGGGCAGCATGACCAGCGGCCTTATCGGTGACGATTCGACGACAGCAATGATACCGATAAACATCCCTCGAAATAAGGGATGAAGCTGGAACGTAAAATCAGTATACAAGGTAAGAAGAGCCCAGCGCCGCCGACTCGTTGTGAACGGGCTTATAGCAATTAATGTTATTGCCTGGGGTAGCGCTGTGCATAGGCGCATCCCCCTATTTCCGTAAGGAGGGGGAAGCTTCGACCGAGGAGAGGGGCGAGTGCCGATGGGCTAGACGCGCCGTGGGGAGGAGAGGGGGTGTTGTACGGGACGCTGATAGCAGGGCAGGGGGTGGGTAGGGGGTAGTGCGGAGCACACAGGGCTGCTAGTGATTGTGTGTATACAGCCTGATGCTACGGGTAGGTATATTGTGCTCGATAAGAGGCGCGGGCAATCCCCTCTCCCACCCTCCCCCCCAGCCCCGGTACTACCAATGGTGTTTTACATCGAAGGGTTAGAAGGACGAAGAGATCGTGTAAATATAAGCCCGCCGGAAGCGACTATATTATCCTAGAGTATCGACGTCTACCGGGGACCAAGTGCGCCCGCTAATGCGGTCCGCAAAATGATGAATTGTGCGGCATGTGCCAGAATATTAAACGTGTAATTTTTTTTTCAAAATTCGCAACGATCCGATAAACAGCTGATCTAATTAAATAAAAAGTTATGCATCGCGTCGAAATCGTAACGCCAATGAATTAGCGATGAGTCACCGCTATAAAGAAAAAGAAAAAGGAAAAAAAAAGGAAGATACATCAGTTAAGAAAACACTTGAATAGGAAAAGACTGCGAGACTCTTGATGTAATTACTATTAATTCCGCGATAACGAGGAACAATTAAGAAGGCAATCTAAATAGATATAGAAATTAAGATGGTCAGGCACGGAAAGAAACGCCTGATGGCAAAGTAATAGAGGCACGGAATCAGTTGATACGTCATTAACTTACTGTAATAACAAAGCAACGAGGGTACAGTCCACAGCAAAACTACGGCGCTACGGAAGCGCACGGTACGCGAGAACGATACTGGCTCTGCTCGAACAGTACGAAAAGGTAAGTGGGTATCGCCATACCTCTTGCCCAGCGCCGTCGGGCTACTACTATATAACACTTTGACGAACCCGTTCCGAGGTCTAAACGGTGTCGGATCTCAATCCGGTCACCCCGTAGAGAGACGGCCGAATAACGTATAGTAACAGTACACCGAAGTAAGAGTATGACGTAGTTCTGGATCGTGTGCGTGACAGTATGCATTGAGGAGGATCTGAGAATTAGAGTGGTAGCCGCGCACTCACCTGTATATATATATATTGTATGTATATATATATATACTGTACATATTTCTTGTATATATACACACCTCTGGTATATATGGACAGTATGTGATATACACTGTGTACGTAATACGTGAATACCGGACTGACCAGAGGGCAGCTAACGTTTATAATATTAACGCTAATGGACTACCTTATACCTTCTATGCAACCTTCGTGGCCCTATACGAGTAGAGAACCTATAGGTACCTGCTAGGTACCAACCTACTAAACCTCGTGCACCTATTGCTACCATAACCTGCCTTTCCCTTACAAAGTACAGGAGGATAATATTCACGGATATAGAGGCGAGCTAATGCACCGAGGCGAGCTGTACTGTAACAAGGGATGGCCGATGTGCTGTCAGACATATAACGGGTGTTCGATTTTCTATTTAATTCATCCGAGATTTACAAGGTAGGACGAGAGTCGATAACGTTCCCGACACGACATAGGGGATGATGTTTTTCGGTGGTTTCGAAAGGAATTGTCGGAAGATGCGATGAAACTGGAATTTTTCAGTTTTCGGTGGGAGAGTGAATAGTGAAGTAATATAATTAAGGGAGGGAAGGGGGGTGATAAAAACGTAGATGAATGAATGAATGGCGGTAGCGGCGATGTTGTATACGAAGAGATCGCTCCAGTAGGGGGTGCGGACTATTGGGAGAGTTGCAGCTGAAAACAGGACGGCACTTAACTTTTAATTAATATTATATAGCTAATTAGCCCGGTGGGCGGGCGCTGGGTTTTGTATATTAATTTAATTTTCAATCTCACGGGGTAATTCTTGGCACAGCGTTAGTTTTAATCAACCCACCCTCTAACCCGCCCTCCTCCCGCACCTTCGTGGCTACTGCTACAGTGGTTGCGAGGACTCCGGGCTACGGCTATATACGGAGCGAGGGATGCTTGGGGGGGGGGGGATGGTGGAGGGGTAGGAAAGCCCGGTATACACGACTAATAAAAACCAGCAATAAAAACCGCCCCTTAGGGCCCACCCCGAACTCCATACCAAGGCCATCCACCTGCCCGGGATTAACTTTAATCAAATATTTACATTTTAATTCGCCGCTATACCGCGTCCGTTGTGCAGGTCCTTTATGATATCGCCGTCGTTTAATTGCAAACTGCCAATTTCGCATGATGCCCACCCCCCACCCACGCTTCCTCTCTCTCTCACTCTTTTTCTCCTACTTAAACCCGGCTTCCCCCACCCCACCACCCATCCTATTCCCTCGCCAACCCTTATACACATTTACGCACTTTCCCCAATCCACCACCCTTCGCCGGCACTTACTTACTTTTCATCCCTTATTATGCCACCCACGCCTAAGAATCCCAGCGAGCTTCTCTTTTTGATGCTGCAAGTGTTTTTCATCCCGGCTACCTTCATTTTTTTTTCATGCCTGCTAATCGTTCGGGATAAAGGCAGAAGAATAAGTAACAGTGGTTCTCACTGCAGTCTCCATGTTTTTTGTTCACCCCCTGAGAGAAACAGACCTATCCAAGGGTTGAGCGACAATGACGCGAGTGTAAATTCTCACCTGGTTCCAAGATAAAGAGGAAAAAAAAGAAACTTCGAAAACCAGTGCGAAAACCGTTGTAGGTCCCGATGACCTGTTGTAAAATAATAAATCTAGAAAGGATACGGGGTCCGAGGGAGAACTGAAGTAAAAGGTGTAATAGGGGGTGCTAACCGGATGGAATGTCAAGCAGGATCCTCATGGCTGGATAAAGGGCGGTCCAGATGATCGTAAAGGGGATTGGGTACCTGTCCAGGATCCTACCTGGTACCTGGAGTCCATCCACCTGCGCTACGGTGCGACACGGTACACCTATATATTTCTAACCAACCATGAACCGACACCATAATTTAAAGGGTAAACACCGTTACCCTCGGTAACGTGGCACTGGTCTGTCTTGAAAAAAAAAAGAATACGACTACCAAACGTCATCAGTACCAAATAACCACCCTTAGGTAAAGGAAGCCGAAGAAGATAGACGTCTAATCGCAAAACACCTTCTGGATGAACGAAACAGCCTAATCGAAAGAGCCAAGGAAGACCTAGTAACATGCAGATTAAATTCCGCCCTATTGACTACAGCTATACAGGTTCATCCCCTGAGTAACGATAATAATAAATATTAAATGCAGACTTCCAGCGTGTACCCAGTACCGTGAAGACAGAGCGGACTCTGTGTACTTGGACCAATCAAAGATATATTAATGACGAATAAATTAATTGCAGACACTAACCAGTCCAGCTGAGCAAACACGATGAATACAAATGGCTGTATATTGTTTGACAGTAGAAACAGTCGGGTCGTGATTAGACCGCGATACATGGTTAAATATCCGTCGTGTGGATCGGTATGGGACGTTAGAGGGCGAGAGGGGGGTCGACGGGGAGGGAAGTAAGGGCGAGGGGGGGCGAGGTTCAATCTAAATGAAATTTCGGCCTTTCAAAGAGAAGCCGGCGCCGGCAGTGAGCACTAATCTCGATCAGCAATTCGGACGCGATCGATCGCCGATTATATCGGTAGGATCGATCATCGCTTTGTGTGGCCGACGGTTGCCGGCGTTGAGAATGCATGAACTTACCAGGAAGAAGCCTGCGACTACGATAAGAAGGCACCGATACGAGAGAGGGCTCCTATCGTCTTTAAGGGACTCGGGGAGATAGGGATTCCAGGGCTAATTACGCGTTACGGCGGAAGAGAGGAGAAAAAATAAAGGAAAACGGACGGCGGGGAGGAGGGTGGAAAGAAAAAAAAATAGAGAAAAATAAGAGAGAGAAACACGTACCGAGCGAGCATAAAACGGAGTACGGAACGCGTGACTAACAATAAGTCGATGACAGCCGTCTGGCTGGTGGCCAGAGGGTTTGAAGAAATTCCAAAAATATTTTACGGGTCTGATTTGGGATATATTTTTTTTTTTTTTGAAAAAATATATTTTCATAGATCCAGCAGTACGAGCCGGTGAGCACGTGGCCATGGGGGCGCCTGCGTGGCATGCTTTCAACCCTTGAGGACATTTCTTTTGCACTTTGACCTCTTAGAATATCCGTTTATTCGAGTAACGGATAAAGATAGCTGGCAACATTGGATAATCCTTGGATCGACTGTGTATTTTATTCACGGTGATTCTTATCATACTTTTGGTATCACACAAACCCGCGGTTATACTTGAAGCAGTTTACTCACCTTGACGCACGACGTCATACGTAGACTTGTGTACACTCGTTATGGATTATATTTATTGACGTTTCGGGATTAATGAGAAACAGAAGACTAAAAAAGAACCAGCACTGTCTACACTCCGGTAACGAGCCGGTAATTAACGAACGACACTGTACAATAATCACTGAATAAATGGAGTCGATGCTGTTGACATGTAATTATCACGGAGTCTAGATACGACTCCTCCCATATAAACATTCACGCATCTTGTTTATCCCGTGGGACTGTATCCCAAGGGAATCTCCTCGTAGAGCTCGACAGGAATTTTTCTGCTTGATATCCCCAATGCTCTTTCCTCTGCAAAACTCCCGACGAGGTATTCCTCTCCTTCTCTTCGTATTATCCTCCGAACAGTTCTCATTCGACAGATACACTCGAATCGATCCGGATGGTCCAGCAGACTCGATTGAAACGACTGTCAATTTTCTTAAGAATCTATAAAATCTCATAGGAGCAAGGTCAGACGATTGCCCGAGAATGGATTCATCGACTAGTCCCAAGGACATGACATTTTTCAATAGCAACGTCGAACGCTTAATCCCAGCTTGTCTCGATTCGTGACGACACCGGAGACGGACAAGGAGACGCTATCAACAAGGAAAACAGGTCCGGCAGGAATCACTGTACGCAATATCCCACGCTGCTGGACGCTTACCACATATAATCAAAGGTCTCAATGTCACTCGCGAAATACCTCGTGTTCACTGTCGCTCCACGAACTCACCCGAGTATATCCGTTCTCGAAGGTCCGGCTCGATAGACAAGCAGCAGCAAAACAGAAAAGTCCGTTACACGGAGAATGGCTCGCAAAGCATCGTAAACCGTAACCCGTTTATTACTCGCTGAAATATGCTTCCGGGCACAATATAATTCGTTCATGTGAATAGCGCGAACCAAGTAGTGACGACCACTACAGGTAAGACGAACGACACCACGCCACGCGTCGACAGAGATAAGAATAACGTCAGAACCGCTCGGTACGACGGCAGACGAGCGAGTGTGGCTCTGGGAGTTACCCCCACCACGACGCAGAGCGAGGTGGTGTGGTGGGAGAGGCGATTGAGGGGCAGCAGGAGTAGACGCAGCGGTGGGGACGATAGGTAGACGCGTGGGGCGTGGGTATAGGAGGGGCATCGGTGCGTCTCCCCGCGACCCCCCTTTCGCCGCGGGGCCCCCATCAACCCTTCCTCCCACCACAAGGCCACCCACTGGCCCCACGAGTGAAACATTTCGCGGGTTTCGCGAGAGGGTGGGGAGGCGAAAGGGGGGAAGCCACGGTTCGCTGGTAGGGGAACCCCCTGAATACCGAGCACACTTCAGCGGGGTGGGGAAGACAACAGCATTCTGTTAATTGAACGAGTGGGGCCGGCCGCGGGGGAGGGGTGGGGATTACTTGAAGTAATTACTTATTTTTATTATGCTCCGCCTCTCTTACTTGTTAGTTACTTATCGCTCGAGAAGCCCCGGGTCTTACTTCTTCGACGGGATGGTACCTGCTATGGGACAAGGACGGGATCTTTGTTGATAATATACAAGGAAAATTGATTTTCGTCTTTCTCGAGCCGTTTGCACAGTGCGTCATTGACTTCAGGGAAGTAATTAAGTATTAAATAATTTTTGAGGGCGCTTTAACGTGTCTGACTTCAAATCAAACGGTGAATACAGTACCTGAGGCCCATGCCGAGGGTAGCGCTGGATGCGCTTTAAAGGACGTTCGTTATGGGCTGAAGCGATAAAAAAGAAATTAAAAAAGGTGTATATGACGAAATAGCGCGACCAAAGGCCCGAACTACCCCGTATTGTTCCGGGTATCGGTTCATCGGGTGAAAACGCCTCGAGGCGATTATTATTTTTTCCGGGACGGACAACAATGGACGTCCCGAGGCCGCAGCGCGGCCTAGAACAGTGTGGTCCTTTTGTCGGGCACTTCCATGGCGACGTGCCCGACAAGTGAACGGGTCCTCGAAAAGGAGAATCCCGAAGAGTACCGTAGTAATCCCCCTGCTGATTTTCCGTATCTTTTTTTTCTATTTTTTTTTATCTCTTTTAAAAACCGTTCGTCCTCATCTCGTCCCTTCAGTCCTTATCCATGGACCGCTTGTTTACATCGTCGTTACAATATCTCATAATCTCATCCCCGTTTATAATAGGGACTCTCACGGGATAAATTGAAAATTTCTTTGACTTTGCCGAATAATATTCAACACCCTGTATAACAATGTTCAGCTGGCAAGGGCTACGGAGGGCTGTCATTCCTTTATGAAAATACACGCGGTTTGTTACCCACGTCGTATACAAATACTTTCTACCTTCTTTCTATCTACGTTTTCTTACCGTCCCCCTTCAACCTTTCTATTCTACATTATGCTCGCCGGTCCTGCTACTCTTCTCTCTACTCTTTTTCTTACCTACTTATCTTCTCCAAGCGGTCCTACTCTGTGGCGGGAAGCACACTTGTCAAAACTTTTATCTCGACTCGAATCTACCTTCCGCGTACCGGGAAAAACAGCCAAGTGGAACTCCATCCCCGGTACCTGCACTACGGTCAGGGCTGTAGGACAAAGGGTGCTTACCCAAGGCAAGAGCGAGAGAAAGTCCTGAGGGGAAGAGGAACGGGAAAAACAATGGTGCATGCCGAGCTTACCAGGTTCCGAATAATTGCATGGGATACCTTCAAAAGGAACCGGGTCGCAAAGGACCAGCATTCCTGTCACTAGGTGTTAAGATATCGACCAGGATTTCGAGCGGCCAAGGATTTAGAATTGTTTTCCTGTAATCCAATAAGGATGAGATTTCTTACTGGAAGCAAGAGAGACGGATATATATACATATATAGTTGTAACAGAAAAGTAAGCCAGGAATGAAAATTGGTCTTTTCAAAAATAAGGAATGAAATATCATGTCAAATTTTTTTTATTTTCCTCCTATACATATATATGCATGGGCTAAATAATCTAAGGGCTTTTGACAATTCGAAATTTACCTACTTTCTGAAAAAATTATTAATCGCTTCTCTTGGATGAATTTCAAAAAGCTTTGGCTACCACGGGAGCCAACCAGGGGCGGAGCACCCGTCAACCAAATGAAAAGCATCCCTAATTCGAAACTGAGAGGCCAACGGCAAACAAGTGCCAAACCCTGTTCCAGCATCCCTTATACACTGCCTTGTGTCTTTTTATATATTTTGAAATACTAACACTGTATATCTATTGATGGTACTAATACTAGTACTGGTGGTATATACTGCTAAGAAATTCACCCCCAATTATGGACCGTTTACCCGGTGCACCGCGGGAAACGGCACCCCATAAAACCCCCCGGAAATTACGAACTGGAGGACTTTCGAGCTGGAGAATTTAGTGTTACCGAAGAAAAGGAACTTTTTATATGCTGCCTTTTCACTTTTCACCCTTATTTCTCTACACTCGCAGCAACCCTTGTATCTTAACGTTCTGGCTTCTCCTTTCTTCTCATTTATCTGTACCAATAATCTTGCGCCAGATATACTTACGGGTAACCAAGAATTTCCGGAATCTACTAATGACCACTTAACAAGAGCAGCAACAAAATAGTAAAATATAATACTGCGTCTATCAGTCACCCCTTAAGGGATGAAATAGTATACAAGATAAAAATTTGAAATAGCTATAAAAATTTGAAATAGCTAACGAGTAATAATTAAATTCATTCGTAAGGGCGAGATCTTTAGCTACCCTTAAAATTATTATATCTCTCTATCAACCCTTATATGTGTATATAGATACAGGTGGGTTAAATATAAGAAATAATAAGATGCAACCCGTGTGGAAGTATTAAGAGTAAGAATAGATCAGGATAAAGATGCTGCAGAGAAAAAGGGTGCATCTCGTATGAAACGAAAAAAAAAAAAACGGAAGAAGGTTAAAGGTCGAAGAAGAGGTTGACCAACGGGAACATTGAAAAGAGGTCCTGGCGAACGAACGAGCCGTTCGAGAGGGCCAATTACATGCCCGCAGTATGTAAACTATATTTTCCAGCATATGCGAACACTTGAAACGTAACGTAGGGGTGCTTATCGTGAAATTGAACATTACGAGCAATCCCTCCTACGGCAACCAATAGTATTTCATCCCTTACATAACGTACGTAAAAAGCCTTTAGAAGTGTATTTCAGAAACTGGCACTTAACGGGATCATACCTGATAATAATTTTCGAAAATATTCTTAAGAAATAAAAATCAATTTAATTTCATATTTTTTAAATCAATTCGAACCAAAAAAAATTCCCCCGAAAAAATTAACCCCAATTTTTGTCTTTCACTTAACAAATAAAATTACCTGCGTGATACTTGTTAAATCCCCTCCTGTCTCCCGCTACCGTACTGTAGCCATTTCATCTCGCTGCAGATTAAATTGGGTTCTTAGGACCCAGCACTGAAATATTAATCCTGGACCCGTTGTGCAAAAGAGCTTTTGAAAGCGCGCCATTTTCAAGAGCTTCGTGATTGTTGTTGCGCTCGCGACGGCTTACAAACATGTTACGGGTAGGTAATTATATTTACCTTTTCAGTTTTATTATTTACGGGCACAGAGGGTAACTCCACCCCTTACGTCCATTTCTCCATAAAGCGCCGCACCACCACTTCGCCTAGAATACCAAGGGACACCCGTTATAATAAGGGTAGTTTTTTTTTCCTCGTGCACAATACTAAATATACGTACACGTATTCGACGGTTTACGTATTAGTGACTTGGTTTATTTTCATTCGTTTTATCCAAAAGGCCGCATCTAACCCTATGAAATTGTAAATTCCTTCATCCTCCCGGTGACACGAGACAGTCATCCCCTATTGATTTCAAGCTATACCCTTCACTATTGCCAACACAGTCAATGTCAAGCCGATACGCGTACTCTGGTGGAATGATAACGATAAGAACAATATGAAAGTTCCCACTTTGGCATTTCGCTCCTTACAACGTATAAACCCTCTAATAAACGGGGTGGCTGGGATAATGCGGGATGCCAAAAGAGAGAAGATAGTTTTCAACATGGTTAAGAGCCACTTTAGGGCATTGTGGGTATCACAATTCAAAATAGTGAACAATACCGGTACACGTTGAATATATAAAATAGTTTGCTAACTGTACAGTGTAGAATTAGTCGGAATAATCAATGAAAACTTTGGACACGTGGGCCATTAAAAATATAAAGGGATTGAAAAATTTGTGGAAAAAAGTTTGAAAAAACTTTTACACGAAAATTGCAGTTTGGTACATGCGTTTGGCTGCTTCGTAACAAAAAATTTGTCTGTATGGTGAATTAGCCTTTTTGGAACTGTTACATATGCAAATACGTCCACATGTCATGAATGGTATCATACCCTGGTACAGTCATGGTCACAAGTATGACACTCAACCTCAATTTCAAATGACGCAACGTGACCTCACGCACACGTCTTTCACAACGTGCCTTAGACGGCGATCGTGTAGGCGGTCCCGATTCCATTTCCGTATGAGATGGACTTTAAGTTTCATATACTTGTCGTCGAAACGAAAGTCACGTGGGGAACGGAATTGCACGTGAAAATTCTCATGGGTTCGAGAGGTTCCTACAGGACGGAGAGTAACAATCAGTGCCGACCCGGCATTACACTCCATTCATACACCTCGACCTCTATGGGCTACCCTCTCCTACGTATTCGGCTGACAATTCTTCATTTGCGTGCAGCAAACTCTCTATACGTCTGCAGCGACCTGGCGAGGGCTGTGAACCACGCACAAGGATTTTCCTAATTATACGACTGAGGCCTATACGAAATAAAAATTATTGAATGACTTAAGAATTTAGATAGAGGGGAAAAAATTTTTTAATAGGTTTTTTTTGAAACCTCAAAATTTTTTCTGGGCTATAAACTCAATTTAGATTAAAATAAAAAATTACCATTAAATATACTTTGTAGTTTTCATGTATATTTTTTTGTTCTCAGGCTTGTTCGATAGGTCATAGATGTCTGTTGGTTTATTCCCATCGCTGATATAGGGTCAGATGAGGCATTTCCTATGGTATAGTTACGTATACGTAGAGGTGCTCGTCATTTGGCCGGTATTGTCAGAGGCCGCCTAACCCCTACTGCCTAGGAATACAGAATTTGGTTTTGCTCAACGATATCCTCGTTGATTTTACTATGTACTTTTTCATGTGGACAGATTCAAGCTTCGACATAAGAGTAAGGGTACGTGTTCGACTTGTACTTGTGGATTACTTACCCATGTGCGAAGACTGGTAAGGAACGATATAGAGGGTGGTATCCTTATTCTGAAAGAAAAAAAAAGCAATATTAGTGACTTATTTTTAAAAGAGTAATTGGGTCAGTCCCAAGGGACTATATGAAAAGTTAGAACCGAGTGACGTAATAGACAAAAAAATTTTCAAATTGCAGACAGACCAGCGAAAGGATGCAATTGCCGACGACGTCACGAAGAGATCGGACCAAGTCAAATTGATCCATATTAATAAGAACGCAGATTCGCGTTGGCAGATTTTTGCATAAATTTGAATCGGCACTCGACAGCGATCCTCGCAATTTTCATACAGGAACGCCTGTCGAGCCTCGCGCGCGCAAGGGTTGCGAATTTGAATAATCGCGAATAATTTCCAGACTTTTAACATGTAAAACGACGGGATATAACAAGGCTGGCTACATCAGGACGTTTAGTGAGAATTCGCTTAGCAAAATTGAAACTGTGGAATAATCGATAATGGGCCTTACCAATGGACCAGTTAGTAAATAAAAAAATATTCCTAACTGACATACTTAAATTTTAAAATTCAATCATTTTTCATGAAAAAAAGTGATTTTTTCCCTCTAAAAATTTACGTATAACTCGTATGTTCCAGAAAATCGTAACTTTTTTTGCGCCACTGTATTGGCCGTACCCAGTCCTCTAAAGTGTAATATAAATAATGCCTATTGAATATTCGGTAAAAAATTCATTCCTTACAATAATATACGTATCCATACACATGTCCTACATTATTAATTGCACACGTGTAAATGGGACCTAGGTAATTCATCGTGATGTCCGGCCCTGGCAATGGCACGCAATGCTATTCCATCTCTCGGCAGATTAAAGGCAATCTTATTATACCGAATGACGAGGTCACGTGATCAATCACAAAAACACACAACGGAACTATCACGGCTAATATGGCGGACAGAGACAACGTTGCCCGAAGAATGGCCACCCGTTGAGAACGAGGAATGTGGAACTGTAGCGCAGGGCCGGCCCTGTGCCTTGGGATCGCCTCGAGTAAGGCCCCCGCACACAGTGACGTCACAAGTACGTATAAAAACGATAGAAATCAAAATTTTCAAAAGCACCAGTCTTGCACGACCTCAAAAATAAATAATAAATTTTCGAAATTTTTTTTTATAATATAAAAATATTTCCATACACTTATGTATCTATATATGTGATCAACTGATTGTATAAGTATTATCCGACACAAGGGCCTGTTTTTTTTTGTATACAAGTATATATACGATTGGGCCCTATCCCATTATAATATCAGGTGCTGCCCCGTCCGTCGGGCCATCTTTTTATATTTCATGCGCATATGTCCATGTATGGGTAACACATGCGCGCGAGATGAAAGTGTGTAAAATGTCGGACACCTGGGCAGAGAGTTTAGCTGGGTATTGTGGGGAGACAAATATGAGTTAATACGTCATCCCAGGCCTATTCAGGCCCCAGCTGACGTGAATGGTGATCACGAATTAGCCGGCGTATAAATGGGTTTTAATTGGTTTCTGCCGGCTTACAAAATGGTTACCAAGAACACGAGGGGCCCGTGCCTTTAGTCGCGTGAAGAAATAACGCGCAAAGAGAATGAAGATAAAAGATAAAAGAAAAGGTTAGAAAAGGGCGCGACGAATGAGATATATACCACGTGAGTCGAAACTCTCACATATATACATATACACAGAAAAAATAAAAAATAATAATAACAAAAAATCACTATAATCATAACAATTAACGTAACAAGCACTTTCCAGTCTCTTAAGTCCAGCCGGATATAAGATTACCAACTAGAATCAAAGCTACCAACCTAACTGTAATGGCGGACTTGGTTAATATCAAAAGCACCTGACTGCCGTTTAAATGTCAGCACTGTGCTCCTGTTGCGAGACAAAATATTCGATAGCACCGTTTCCACTTGGTATATATGCATACATATCCCCATATCATAATATGTATATATATATAATGTATATATGTATTTCTATGCACACTGGTTGTGCTGTTCGATATCAACTATATAGTACGTTCATGCTAGTATACTTGCGTGCAAATAAGTACCGCTGATCTCTCCCACGCTCCTCTCACGTGTATGCATGATGCATGCTGCGAGCCACGAACGTTCGGAATACTTGGCAAGTAGTAAAAGGAGTGGTAAAGGATTGTGTAGGATCGATTCGGAGAGTATCATTTTCCACGTAGCCTATAGTTACGGATCTTGGTATAAGGCAAAGTGAAATTAACAATGTTATCCTGTTATTAATCCGGACATGGGCATTAGTCGAGATACGTGAAGTTATTAATCGAATTAGATCTTTCCGTTGGAAGTGACCGACACGGTACATGTATATATATTGTATATATTTTTTGATTTTTTGATCCTGGGTATTGTCTTCAGAGATATTTTTTAATTATACATTCTATCGTGGTCATATATATAGTGTACAGATACAGTAACACTGAAATCTTTTACATGGGCATACTGTCCGCCATGATGCAGGACTAGATTCTCTCTGCCGGTAGAATCTGATAAGGCCCCGGAGAGTCCCGGTATGCCGTAGGAAGACCCAGAAGTCATCAATTTTCTACAAAGATAAATAAACTAGGCCGACGACACGGTCACGGGCGAAAGTTTTCTGGGCCTTGAATATACGTTACCCGTGGGGGCCTTATTGATCGACGGTTACGTCCAGGTTTGGAATCTTGTTCGAAGACAGTAGTATATATAGTCACTATTGAAGATCGATCTTGCGCTACGATGAAGAAGGTCGTGGGATTTTGTTCTTGAGTTCAGACCAAGACTTTTCTTGATCGCGTATTATGGCATAAAGAGTGAACAGGAACCAATCGGTTACTTAAGATTGGGCCTTAAGAAGAGCATTACGATCACGGCAGCCAAGTGGGGCCTATGGATTCTTCTTCGGCTGTTTTATTTCTTTTACGATCTTCGTCGCTCTTCCTTTTGCTTTGTTTATCTCTTCTCTCTTGTTCTCTCCCCCACCCCCGCCCCCACCCCACCCCCTCCACCTAGCCCTACACCATCAACCGTCCTATCATACCAACCAACAACCCCCTCAAAAAAGTAAGTAATCCGCTTTCGTACAAAAACAAACTCAACGGGAAAAGATCGACGATCGGCTGATCGCCAAGCAGACAGGATCATTTATATCAAGATCACTGAGCCCGAACCACCTACACTGACTCGATTCAAGAGAAATATATACGCACTTGCTTACCTACGTCGCCTGTGCGCAGGTCGACTTACAAACACGAGAACGGAACAGAGGAGACAAAGGGACCGCCGGTCAGGGCTGTCACAAGGGATGAGCCCGTGGGTTAACCACCTTGTAGCCACCCTCTGTAAAGAGGTACTGGATTCCAGTAAGGAATTCTCGGGACTGACACGCCGGATGATTGGAAATCTGACAATGATGAGTGTCATTATAGAAATTGTCTGTTTACGTTATGCACATTCATTCGCGGGACGTCGGAGTGCCCGTTAGACTATATAATACGGTGCCACTTGTAGCGCCTGTAAAGGACAGCCCTGGTTCCAGAATGACAGCAGCGTGTCGAAGAAAGAGCGTCAGAACGTTTTCCTTGAATCGTTATAAAAACGGAAGCAAATGAACCGACCCAACCGGGCCCAAGAATAGTACGTGGGACTTGACAGTCCAGACAGTCCCAGCTATACCAGATACGTGATAATATGGAGTTGGTTTTCGACGTGACTTTTTCACAATTCTTTTCCAAAGCCTCGAAGAGGGGTTAGCAGGTATAAATTATGCGGGAATAAAATTTTTAAAAAAGATGGCGTTTTGAAAAATAGCGAATACAGATTCAAGAGGTTGAGTAAGAGTCTGACAAATGGATCTACTCAATGAGCATTCGTTACGTGAATTGGGAATGTACAGAAAAGAGGGATTAAGGAGTGGCTAGATAAAAGGATGAAGAAATTTCGTTTTTAAGTAAAAAAGAAAATTTCGAATGAGGTTAAACGCTCGATTCTTTTTTTACGTCAAATAGCGTTATTTATTGTATGCTTGGTACGTGGACACACACTCTCTTTCTATTTCTCATTCTTTTACACCCCTCCTCTCTTTCTCTCTCTTATTTCTCTCTCTATCTCACTCTAGGCTTCGGTACTTTTTGGCCATCTCCCTAAGGCCCCTTTCTGGGGCCCCACCGTCGCGGGTCTTACCGATTTGTCTTGCGGTGATTCCGGTAACTGACGTTCCGTTTCATGGACCTGGGGCCTTTTTCGACAGGACTTTGCCTTCTGCTCCACCGCTACGTTGACGGCTGACCAAAGTATTCATGATAAGACGGCTCAATTTATCGGGCCTTATCGTCAAGTGTAATTTGAAACGTTTAGCAGCTTGACTTTAGCCACTAAACATCGAATTTATTGGGTCTTGCGGTATACTATGTTTATGTGTATCGTTTATACGAGATATTATGTTTATTATATGGACTGTTATTATTATTGTTATCAATAAAATCGTCATAAGATTATGAAACAAAAATGGGCCTCAAAGTAACTTTCAAATTTTTACAATGTAACTGAAAAAGAAAAACCTAATGACTCACCCCCTTCAGGCCCCTTTTAACCGATCCGTCAACCAGTATCCGTTCGATGGGGGTTGTCGGTATCTGAACTAGTCGAAAGCACGTTTAAGGGTGACTACGCGGTAACGAGAAGAATGGCGGCGATAATAACCCCGCGTTGAAAATGCGCTATGAAATTAGAATGAGAATGGCCGCCGCAGCGAGTAATGGCCAGAAACCGTATGTCCTCGAGAAAATAATCTCAGCCAGAGATTACGTGGGTGAGCTATTCACATGGTAATATCTGTCAACAGGTCTTTTGCCTATTCCAGACAGTCCCTGGCTGGGATCCTTACTGGCATTTCGAATATCATGGAATGAATTTTTTGGGCCTGTAAACGGGCCCCGTTTCTTTTGGTACAATACTGCATTATACGTTACAGTTACCGCATATATATATTATATATATGTGAATCTAGTTAGTAATCTATATAGTGAATATATGTAGTGAGTCACACACACATGTTTACATAAACTTTTGTAGCCATGGATGCATACTTATCAAAATTCAGTACTGGTACTGTACCGGTACGAAACAACAGACTGTACGATGGGTAATAAGCCAGACGACCTCGGTGTGGGCGGTGATAATTACTACGAAATGGTCAATGGAGAAAAAAGCCAAAGCGAATGGCAAGGAGGCCAATGAGTGAGGCTGTCAGGTTGTAAGTAGCGTCTGGTAACTTATGTTGGTACGGTTAAGGTACAGTCTGTAGAGCATTGTGGAGACTGTACTGACTATGTAGACCCTAGATGATTATAGGAATTTCAGAGGTTTTGGGTAGAAAATTGAAAAATGGTAAAATTAAGGTTAGCTGTCCTTAGCGAATATACACGGTAGGTATAAGCACACTACGTGATGCTTGGGTAAGTACATCGAGGGGGAGGGAGGAGGGGGGACTGTTCAGTCGATTTGTTTTAATGGTCGGACCCCGTTTAGGTTAACTTCCAGCGAGGTAAATCTGTGCTCGTTTGTTTTGCCCGGGCAGACCAAGTTTCCGAGAAAACAGATGAAAATCTTTCAACGCAAACGCAAACCAGTTGCGTTTACCTTGCGCTTGCCTTCTGCCTCCAAGATCCTATCGGGCCCTTTTTTTTCTCTTCTACACTTAAACTCTCTTTGTCCCTTAGCTAGCTCACCGGTACAGTCCTTGGGATCCTGCGTATGGTTACGGACAGGGATAAATTGGATTTGTCATTTTTTTTTAAGGTTTGTGTAATCGACTTGAAAATTTACGTGATTGAAATTTTTGTTAGGAACACTCGTAAGCTTTTTTTTATGGTGAATTTAAGACGAGGTGAAATTTTGGGGAAAAAAATGTGATTTTGCACGGTATTTTCCATAGGGTAAAAATCATGGCAGATACGAGTGTAGGATGAACTCATGAAAGATCTTGTGGTTAGATATTACAAACGAGCACGAATATAATTTTTATGGGGACCCCACTCGGAGGGGCCCAGGTATTTACGATGGCACTTGACTGGTGACATGGGTTTCTGGGACCAATGAATTTTAATTCCTTTCCCGCTTCGTTCACGGGCTCCATTCTTCCTCCTATGGGGCAGCTTTGGGCCTGGAGGCAGCCTGCTGTGACACCAGGACGATGATTTAATATTTTAAGAAAATGAAGGTCCACCCTTAATTTAACTCCCCGTAGATGGGATATGTTCCTGGCAGCGGGAGACCTAGGAAGCCATTACGGAATATTCGATTTAACAGTTCGAAACTGCCTTCAAATTCTCCACCCTCATGGACCATCTCTTATTCTCTTTCTTTCTCTCTCTTTCGCTCTCCGTATCTCCCAGCTCACCCCCCATAACTCTCCCATACTCGATTCATGAATCACGATCCCATTCCAAAGTCCCATTACGCGATCAAGTATCGGTCCCAGAAAGATAAATGTAAAATATGAAGACGAGGAGATACAAAATTTGTCAATTTTTCGTTGTCGCTCCGACTCTCTTCCGATGCGTAATGCGTGGAGGATGAGGCCCAAAAAAATGGAATTCAAAGAACCACAGGAATTTCAAGAAAAATGTCGCCTTACCGTAAACGGGGACCGATGGATTTTTCGAATGATCAAAAATCGACGTCAGATATACCTATTAAAAGCCCATAAATCAAATGATTTCGAAAAATGCCCATTTCGGGGCCAGCTCTCACTCTCCTTCCCTATCCGAGCCTGAAATCTGGAGACGTCTCAAGAATAGCGGAGCGCATGGGGTCCCCCGCATTCCATGCAGCTGAGGGCCTGAACCAGACCCCGAGGATCCGAACTGGTGGGCCCCGTCGCGAAGGAGGGTACAGTCTAAGAAGAGAGGTTTAAGGAACCCGAGGGGAAGGGCCCCTGCGACAAAGGACATTCTAGGGAGAGGGAGGGGGGATTCCTCCCCTCACTCCTTTTCTTTTTCTCCCTTTACCTGACATGCCGGACCACAACCTCTCGGCGTTGCCGGCTCGCCAACTTTGGGGACCTATATTCCGGGGCCTTATCTCTTTCACGCATGTAACGTTCAAAAACCTTGATGTTCACACTTACGTAGAATATTTAAAAAAAAAAGTGGCACAGCTGTCAAAAATTTTCTCGCCCCCCCCTCCCCCCTCTCCACTATTCGTCCATACAAATTATACCCCTTACCAAATAAGGCCCATCATTTTCCTCGACCCATCCGACATTTAGACCCGGTCACGAAGGAGCCGAGCGGATCCAACCGAGATGGCCGAGTTCTCTGATGTAATTGAAACGTAACCCCATTGTTAAGGCATAATTGACTGACACCGTGCAGGCCCTCGCCTTACCGGTCGAGTCGATCCGATCGGACGCGCGATCTACCAAGCAAAAACACCAATCACGATCCCGTGCGCAAAAAAAGCTGGCCACTAAAGTGACTAGCTACGCCTTGGCCTATCTCCTGTCAGATCCCAAGCTCACAGTTACGTCTGACGACGAATAATATTTTTTTGATGACCATCCCCGTAGCACGCAGGGTCAAGATTCGATAAAAAAAATCTATCGATTATCGATTACATTTTTTCTTTTTCCATACAATTTAAAAGCTAAAAATGTTTTTCAATATTATTATTATTTTCTATCGTATTAACTTTTTTCGTTACACGTCGCGCGTGCAGTCTACCCACCCTTAGAACGTAGACCCGATCTGTTCTATCTCCAATAGACAGGCGTATACCGTGAGGTTGAGAATAGATCTGGTGGCCGTTATAGGGCGAGCGAACGAGAGGACCTACAGGGTGGGACGGTGGATTAATTAATAACGCTGGTAATTGAACTCCGTTCAATCTAAGATAGGCTGCGCCTGCCCGCATCGACATCACCACGTAGCCCATGTGTGCCTGGAGTCTCCTCGATTTCTCGGAGTCACCGGATTCGTCCCGAACTAATCAACACGTCAAGCATCGCCGAGAGAAGTACCTGCCTCCCGCAGAATTGGCACAGCATCCGAGAGAGATCATCATCTGGACCGATTATTAATCGTAAGAACGATGAAAAATAATTTTCTTCTTTTCCTTCGTAATTACTAAATTCTCAGGTAATTATTTTAACGAGTGCACCGTACTAATTGCTTACGTCACGAACCACCTCGGTGAAACCCTTAAAGGGAGAATAACGAGGCAGGTGGTTCCAGTGGTTGTACAGTACCAAGTCACAGTATTCTCTGAGTCATATTATAACCTATATAGTTCTACGTCTATGTCAGGCATATATATGAACGTATGTGTATCAGGAGGGATGCTGTGGTCCATGGAGTTCAATTAAATCACGTCCGCGTACTGTTTGCCCTGTATAAACTGGAGGATGACGAAGTCAACAACAATATCGTGATGACTGCCTCGTACGATGTTATACATATAGTATTATTCAGATCAATTATCTAACGAATGGATGAGAATGAGATGAGAGATCTCTCAAGATAATATTACATTCGAAAATTGAGGAACCTGACCCGCTGATCTTTCTCGGGTACGGTTGGATAAATTTTCAATGTAAACCCCCCAAGTCAAATTTGACGTGGTGCGAGGTGACGGACCCGGATATCGGATGACGGATCTGTGTGAGACGCGGCTAATTACCAAAAGGCCTCCTTATCTGCCGATTGCTTATTAAGGATTATTAGTCGTTATCTTGGGACTTGATTAGCCGCGTGCTTCTTTTATTTTTTATCCTTCACCTGCCCCCCTCGCTCTTCCACGTCCCCGCCGTCTGTCGTCTGACGATATACAACTGGCATGCCTGATCCACCATACTGGTCGGCATCGTCGACGGGAGAGGGGAGGTGGAAGTATTCGGTCTTTTTTCACAGATGAATCTGACGGGGCCGTAGGGCCCGGAAATTCCAAAAGGCGATTAATAAGGTTTTTATCTAAAGAATCGATCGCCACTCGATCTCTCCCTCTCTTTCTCCCCCTCTCTCTCTCTCTCTCTCTCTCTCTCTCTCTCTCTCTCTCTCTCTCTCTCTCTCTCTCTCTGTCTCTCTCTCTC
>JARQTH010000394.1:512111-681780 GCA_030142595.1 Trachelus iudaicus | reverse complement strand
CTCTCTCTCTCTCTCTCTCTCTCTCTCTCTCTCTCTCTCTCTCTCTCTCTCTCTCTCTCTCTCTCTCTCTCTCATTTATCACACCCCTCTATTCCATGTCGACATCTTCCAGAACACTCCTCGTGCCAGTTCCCTCAAAGAATTTCGATGACAAGTTAGCGGCCATCGATCGGTTGAAACCGGTAACGGGGCCTTACGGGAACAAGTCCCATACAATGCGCAGGGGAAAAAACGTAGGTGCGACTTTTCACGTTTCTAAGAAGAAGTTTGCAGACTAAACAGAACTTGTGTCTTAAACGGCGTCCCGACGTCCTGACCAACAACTTCCTGAGATAAGGTGGACCGATAGAGGCGTAAAACCGCTCTTGAGAGAGTCTGCTATTCTTCTCTCTCTCACACGCACACGCATACTCTCTTCCTCTATCTTACTCCCTCCATCTCTCTCTTTCTCTTCCAATCTCGATACCTTTCTCCGTCTATCCTCCCGACCCTATCTTATCTACTACAAACAAGAATTAAGCTCGGCGCATAATCTCGCCGAGTCGCGATTTATTATACGAACTGGTTACGTATACTCGTACGCACATGGGAATTCATACGAAACTATACCTATTCCCCCGCGCGACAGCCAGGAAACACGATTAGCGGATTCGAGCAATTTCACGCCTTACAATTACCATACGGCAAAATCTCCTCACGGTCCATTTACTTGTAAAATATTTGCATGGATAGAAAATCATTACACCCCATAGAAACACCATGGACATTGAAGGTCTTGGCAAAGTTTCTCCTTTTTTCCTCTCGTTCCTTCCATTCTTCTTGCTAATTCTCTTGGCTTCTTCCACGTAAGGCATATAGCACCGGTTGAAACGTTTTTTGTATCCTTCCTTCCACCCAGCCCCTCCCCCCACTCAACCCCCTTTTTTGCCCTTTTCTTGACGTCCCCTCACAACGGCACCCCCCCTCTCCCTCCCCCCATTCATCCCAAGGGGTTAGTTTTCACGCGAGTTAGGCGAGTAATATGAGCTGCCACTCAAGAGGCCGCTCTGTATTACCGGCCGAGTAATTATAGCAACCCTTCCACCACGATGCTGGAATTTACACCGACGCGTCCCGACGCCGCTTCCATCGCGATACATTGTAACGTTTATGAGTTTGAATTGTTGCGAAAGTGTATACACCAACTGTGAAACCGGTCGGCCGACCGCTTGGCAGTCACTCGTGAGAGAAAATTGCTAGAGAGAGACAGAGGGGGAGAGTAATGAAATCCCAGGAATAACGGCGCAACTCAACGAATAACCCAAGAGGACATATCATAATCACGAGGAAAGGTCAGTAAAAAAAAAACAGATATCTATCTACAGATTGTATCTCAAGGTAGAATCGTGTATTAAATTTAGTTTTGAAAATTTCATTAATTTCAATTGTGTTACCATATATATGGTACACACAAAACACTGGATATATATATATATATACATGTATCTACCAAGAACTTTTCCGGTTAGTTATCGCGATAGTCTGCTAACAGGAAACGAAACAATGCTGAAATTTCAAACAAAGAATTATACATATATATATATATACAAGCATATATATACATATATTCGTATATAGATATTTTTTGTCTTCTTATTGTACATATTACGCATAACAGATACGTGCGTAACGCAGGGGCTGATATGCGTCTGGTATAACATCATTCATAGAAGAGTGACTCCGGATAGAATGAGAAACATTGGCGAGTGCATAAAGGGGGTTAGAGCGGAAGAGGAAATGGAAAATAGTCAGGGATGTTGAAAAAAAAAGAGGCCACACACTCGCGGTTATAGTCTGATAGATCCGAAAAATGCGTTGCGAAGCTTGTGATCGCAGGCGTAAAACGAGCGCGTCATTCCCCGACGCGATGCGGAGGAGACGCGGGTGGGAGGTGGGGAGGGGCGGGGATGTGGGAGGGGGGAGGGGGTCGTCGCGACGTTTCGCGAAACAAAAGCTGCGCCGCGGTGACAAAACACTCGCTAACAGACAATAGTCCGCGCTAACGCGTTCCCGCCGGAGCTTTGGGATTCCGAACACTGGCTGGGATTCTGCAGGCGCGAAATTGGATTACAAAAGAGTTCGCTGGCTCAAGGGAGGAGGTGGTGGCGTTTATAATCACGAGATTGCTTCAGGATGCACAGATCATCTGATATCTGGATCATGTATGTACTTATGCCTATCCGTAATACAGGTACGGGGTAACCTCGAAATTTTATCTTCACCTCCGTACACGTTCTCTCTATATGGGGCACCATGGGGCCCCCTTTTGAAATTGCTTACCGGTCCAATGGGTCTACGTGTGTAGGAAGCATGCACTTGACTCGTTCGATCGCTCTTTCTCTCTTTTCCCTTGATCCTCGTCTACCCAACGCAGACTCTGACCTTCGCGAACCGGCAGAGAGAACCGATCTCAGGGTTCATCTCGGATCGGCACTCTTATTTGTTCTCCTTTCCGAGTTCGCGCTCCTCTTGGTTCGTACCAGCGGTGACCCCTCTCGACACGATCGCGAGATTACCTACACCCACGCCAAGATAATAGATAGTAATTGTAGGCCTGTCCGATGGTGGAATCGGTTGGACAGATCGATCGAGTGGGAAAGACAGAGAGGGGGGAGGAAAGGGGGGGGGGTACCAAGTGGAAGAGTGGTAGAGACTGAGGTCGGGCGCAAGTGCTGGATGAAGGAAGGTAGAAGAATAGAAAGATCAGGGATAATGATCCAGTGGGGAAGAAATTGTTCTCACATTATTTTCTCGCTGGTACCCTGGATTATATACCCCATGGAGAAAGGGGGGTTCTTTCTTTTTAGACCGTACGGATTCGATTTTTTTGTTGGGGTTATGTTTTGGAATTACCGTTGGAATTTTACGTGTTGACCAACTAGTGGACAACTGGTGGACTTTTTTTATTATTTTTGGAAAATGGAGGGAAAGAGTTTCTCGCGGGAATATTTGAATTGGCAATGTGACTCGGGTGAAAGACTGTACTCGATAGTGGTTAAGCATACGTATGTACATACACTGTTTTAAATTGCCTTAGGACGTGTCTCTTTGGACTTGGAGATCACTCCCTTAATTACTGGAGAAGCGCTTATTTATCTTTATAGGTAGACATTAAGGAGCTACTTCGGCGATTCCGCACTAAAAGAAAGTGGAGCCAGACCTGTTAAATTGGTAGGAAGTAGTACGGTAGGAGTTTAGATTAGGTTAGGGTGAAATGGGACTAACTCGAATTTAAGGAAACGTTGTGGCGGTAACGTTGGGTACTGTTTAGGATGTTTTTGATATGTTTTATTAGTCAATGGGGATTTTATGAAAAATTCACTAGGTATAGTATAACAGTCCTATTTCACCTGGCGGCAGAGATCGGAACTCGTGAGGCATCCGATACACTCTTGATCTTTTTTTTTTATTTTCTTGCTATATTTATCTTTTTCTTTGCTCTCTCCCTTCCTTCCTGACTCCCCGGCTAGCTGGCTGGCTGGCTGCCACCCGCCATTCCACTTTTAAAGACTCGCACGGGCCCCGCCGATTTCAGATGGTCGTTTTCTTGGGATTTACATTATTTACAAACTGGTTTCTCGCGATGTGAAATAAAAATCCCTGTCTCCGGACCTCGGCACCTTCCTCGAGCACAGACGCCGTACTCCGGAGTGTACTGTGGTCACCAAGTCAAAGATGGACGACCTACCGGCACGTAGGTAATACATAGGATAACGTGGGGAAATTGAATTTCTGAATGTATAAATTGGGCCTTATTGATTTAAAAAGTGTGTTGTAAGAAGTAATAGGTATAGGTATAATACTAGGTGAGATAAGGAACGACACAAGTTTATGAAGGAGCATACTTATGGTATGTGAGCAAAGCCTGCCAACTTGAAAAAGGTTACTTTACAAACAAAAGCTACTTAGGCATTATAACGTATTCGGTAGTCGTGGCTAAGGTCTGTTCTTTTATATTTTTATTCTGTTTAAGGCACGCATAAGGAATACAGCGAAGCGTACGTAACCAGACTTGACACGAACCGACGGGACCCTATACGGTAGGACTCACGATGAGTCCCTAAATCGCTCACGAAATTCCTCGAAAAGTGGGCCTTATGTATCTGCATAAAAATTTTGATTGAATATCCTACAGTTGCTCTCCTGTAAAATGGCTACTTTGTCCCTATAAAATTTCAATAATTTTAGGACCTGTAACATTCCCAAAAAAAGGCCCAAGGAATTTTGGGATCGAATGAGAAAAATGTAATAAAAAATATTTTTCTTTTAATTTCAATTAGCATAATATTTTCCGTGAGTCTTCACGGTGAATGAAGATCCAGGGTGAAGTGAAGTAGCCCAGTGTCGGGGAGCCACAAGCGCGAATTAATATAATTTATGAAAATGAGCTCAGGCCCCCGACTAATGGTGGACGATTCCACGCATATTTAGTCTCGACGTATCCACTCGCATTCCGCAGCTCGAAAGAGCGGCCATTACGATACCGGTGTCTTTTATTTGGACACTCCTTAAATTTCTTTTTTTATACACACAAAATACACTTTTTCTCTCCTGCCAGTAAACAATCGTCTTTCGTAACAGGACATTGCGCGATTGGGCCCACCGTGACGCGCCCGCTCGAGCTCGATGAAAAATAAATAACAAAATATCAAAGGCCAATAAAATCAATGATTTCGTACATCCACGCGAAATCTGCGTTTGAGTTAATAAAAATCTCTTTCATCCCCCAAAAAGCATATACTGTGTAACGTGGATGCAAAAACTTATGACTTGACTGTACGAACTTCGATTCTTAATAGTTGAAAACTTTCGATGGCTTTGCCGTTACTTTGCCAAAGTATTACAGACTTACGTGCAGTACTTGCGACGATAAATAAATAATTGAATACACTACACAAGAAGCCTGCTTCACATGTAAAATCTTCTTCATGGCTTATTCCCACTTTTCCACTAAAGTCCCGTTCACAGTGTACAAGATTTACTTCTAAAATAAATTAGAATAGCTTTCGCAACATGCAAGCCAGTGCATTTATTAAATAAACAAAAATTAGAAATTAAAAATAATCTGTCTTTCTCTTTTTTGAGTCCTTTATCTTAATTTTTATTTAAAAATATTTATTATCACAAGCATCAGCAATCGTGTAGCGCGTTCAATGAGTGTCGCGTGTAAAGCATATACGGAATATTACCGGAATTTAGCAAAAACACAGTGTACAAAGTTGCATAACTACAGTTTAATTTGTTTTATTAATTAAGCAGCCACAAACCGTTAAAATTCATTATACAAAATACGATTTTGTCTTATCAGCATTTATCATATGAGATACACGAGATCATACCGTGCAAATTAGCCTAATTACAATATTGCCATCTCGAGATAAAGCGACTGTATTTGACAGACAAACATATAATCGAGACAACGTATATAGAATGTGACTCTTTAAAAAAAAAAGTGAAGATGACTGTACCTAATTACGCAAATATAATTACAATTAATATAATTACAACACCCAGTATCAATATTTAAAAAAAAGTCAAATCAAAATTAAAAATGAATTATTTGTCAAAGTAATACTTCATGAGATCGCACAATAAAATCACGTGAATATCATACGTTATACTTTAAAATTCCAACACTGTGGGCCTCAAGGCCCATTTCTTGCTAAATACTTTCATCCCGATAACCCGCACGAACCATCTTCGTTTATTTATCTCGTACAAATTCCCCATAAAGTTCGCGCATGCATATACATGTACACGTAGAAAGTTATAGACGCTTTGGAAAAGGGCAAAAAAAGAAGCCGTCCACTGAAATATATATATATATATATATATATATACAGTTATATGTACACCCATAACACACGTGTAACTATGGGACGTTCCACTTTCCGGGAATGCGTGGCTCGTGCCAGTTAAAATGCGATCTGGACAGAGTATCGACACGAGGAATGACTCACCCTGAACACGTCCTGGGCAGCGTGCGTCGTTTTCCCTGTAACAGAAAGAATTTACGTGTCAAATGAGAAAATACTTGAAAGCACGTCACGACTGTAGTACACGTATACGACCATGGTTATCTGCATTTCATCTCAGTTTCGAGATGAAATTAAAGTCTGATTTTTGCAAAACAATACACACTAAAAAAAAGGCGACCACCGTCGACGTCATCTTAAAGTAAAGAAAAAAGTTTTAACGAGGAACATCAGAGGAAGAATCGCAACGATGCAGATTTTTCAGCAGGTACCTGACTCGCAGCATCCGTAAACAGGACCACGGGATTTCTTGACTTGACCGATGAGGACCTCGTTGGACGTAATTAAACTTCTCTCTGATACCAATCAGTGGGAGAGCTACCGTCCGTCGTACCTAAAACCATAACCATAACCATTTCGCAATCATGATGGGTATACTCGGTTTCTACTAACACGGTAGGCATGGTCCATATCTTGCCCGGATGAAAGTCATACGAAGCAGCAATATATATTCGTCATTGTTTTTTCTTGTTATTAATTGTGACATACTGATAATGTTGATTTTTAGACTCGTATATATATATACTCTGTGTACGTACTGGGTATATACAATGCTGTAAACAATAATATATTCAAGATACAAATAATATATAATATAAAATATATTTTTTTTACTATATTCCACACATATGACATTTTCGTAGTATATATGAAGAATACTAACCGATTAAATTCGCTTCATGCAAATCGGCATACTGTATACGCTCGTTACATACCGGATGGAACGTCGACGTAAATGAAAAGATGAAACGGCTTATTATTTTCACTGCCTGCGAAGACATTTTCATATCTATATGGTGACTCAAACTGAATCGTACAATTTCTCTGAACGCGAAATCTTAATTGGAATTAGCACGTATAGTCGCGATACGCAGTACAGGTGTCGCTGTGATACATTTAGAAATCGCGCGTTTTCTCCGGGTTATGGACGATCTGGGTCTTAACGATCGGATGTTGAGGTCGGTGAAAACGGGACCGGTGACAATAATTGATTTGATAGGCCAGGTTCATTGGTTATCGACAGACTGGACGAACGAGTCCTGAAAGTAACGTGTGAATGAAGCCGTAGAAATTAGATGGAGTTAATTCGAACGAGGTTTATGAACCATGTAAATAATTAAAAAAAAATTTTTTAAATGTCCAATTAAAAAGTATTACTCGAGAAAATTAATAGGCTCGTGAGAGAAATCCTATACTGCACATAGATATGGATGACTTGTCCGATCCATCTGTTAATTAAGGTCAGAGGTCATTTGCAGTATAAGAATACACCTATAGCTAAGGTCATCACGAATAGGATGGACGAATTCCTTAATAAAAAAAAATCTAAATGATCCCGCCGGATCGCCTGGTTCGCCAGGATCTAAGTGACTAACTGTACTGTTGCGAGGAACAGGATTCCACGGGGATAAGGATAGAGCGTATAAGAGAAACGCGAGAGTCTAGAGAAGGAGGAGAGCAGAGACGACTAGCGGCCAAGTCGGGAAACCTGTCCCTAATTGATAGGAAATTCCACGGCGCGAGTTCCAGGATTTTTCCTGCTCTACCAACTGGTTCCAGGAGTGCGAGGATCATTGGTAAATGGATCCTATAGGAGGATTGCCCATTGGATGCAATTCCCATGGGACAAACCCACGAAATTTGAAAGAGCTTGACAGTGTATCAGAAACTTTCCAAATGAATGAAAATGAAAATTTTAATCGCTATAATTAATTATTAAAAAATGTTTTCCAATCGTCCCTTACAGCACTATCAAAATGATACTCATAATTCATAAACTAATTCAACCATGTGTTGTTAGTTAATTTGATTAAAATAACATGGGCTCCCATAGGGGTAAATGTGCGTGCGCAATTAACATGACAAAAGTCTATAATGAAGACTGGCCGAACAGTGCCCACCTACGAGCGGAACGAACTGAACCAATGGACATTCCCAAGGCGAATAAGAGAATCAGAAAGGATCGAGATGATATACACTATAGCTGATATATACTACGGGTACGAAGATAGAGTGAAACGGTGAATTTTGTGGGGGAGAGAGAGAGAAAGAAATAAGGGTGAGACACGAGAGACCAGTTCATTAGCGACACTCATGGCTCTGCCCGAGAGACATCTATTTTATTTATTCCCTTAACTCACCCACCCTCAGGTACCTTCCTACACCTTCAAGACGTTCAACGAGTTCGCTAGGTTGGTGCTCATGAAAATTCCCCACGATCAAACTCACAGTACGTGCTATACCACGCGCGAATAGAAGTGACAACATATGTGTATGAAAAAAAAATTTGTTAATCGTACAATCACTCTTTCCAAAAATAAAAAAATGTTTGCTTCAATCAACCAGCAGCAAAGATTTCAGGTTAATATAGACTCGTGAATATAAAAAAAAAAGAGTCCGACGCCGTGCGACGTCCAGCGTCCCGTACAACAGGTAAAAATTAATTGACAAAGATAACATTTTCCGCGTGGACGTGCCTAAACACAAATATTTGATTGCATCGACGGATAGCGAGTTCAGTCGCGTGGTATGCATATAATAGGGGATGTGAATTTTGGAAGAGAGGGTAGTTTGGTCAAAGGAGAAAGGGAGGGGGGGGGAAAGAGAGGGGAATATAGATATACAGTCAAGGGATGAGAGTATAGTCGAGGGTAGCCCCGCAGTCCGGTTGATCGAACACATTTTAATCAATTCCATTAGTAGCCCGGTGCAACCCCCGGCACACATGAAAACTGCCCACGACCACACTAATAGCATCCCTTATAGATATACAAGCCGTGTTATATACCAGGTACCTTTGCGTGCTACCAGTTCAGTGCTCGGTTTACGAACGAACAGGTCGCGGCGAACGGTTCGCCAGTGACGTCATCGTTTCGGTTTACACGCGCCAATCATCGGCCGACTAATTGGTCGGCACTCCGCGACCGATTCCACGCTCCATCGATTCCGGAGCGTCCAGTCGTATGGCCCGTAGCCGTACGTGGAGTATAGGTACCTGTAGATATCAGCAGGACACACATGGTTACCCGATGCAAATAATATAATAGAAAAGTTTTGGCGATGAGAGTACCAAGGAAAAATTGCTCGAGATTTTCTAAGGGTAATCGAAGGATCGGAATGAAGAAAGAAAAAATTTTTTTTCGTAAATTCATCGTCTAATTATCGTTTCTCCGCGTTGTTTTCTTAATGAGCAATCTGTAACGTGGATCTGGGTCAAAGATATCCGATATCGATAAGAGCGTATTCGAAGATCGTTAACCGATAGTATTTATACGACCCATCCCCGTATAGTCTATGAACGATAATAACGGTCAGCGTGGCCTTTGGTTATGTAGAATGTGACCCCACGCGTGATCTGGCTGATTAACATAGAAATTAGGTGTCCGCGTGCTGATTGTGAGATAAGGGTACCTTTTTCATGAGAGCGACAACCTTTTCACGCCGATATACAACGCCGCCTGTAGGGCAGGTACTGCGGGAGATAAAATGAAAAAGGTATGTGAGAAGGCATATATATATATATATATATCAAGTTACTCGACATACACCAGAGAGAGAGATTTACAGGAGGTAAATGAAGTAGATAGCCAGACGCACCGCGAACCGATGCCTATTAATTCGCATTAGGCGTTGAAGTCGCGCCGACGAAAGAGGGAGGAACCGGGGCTGAGCCTATTCTCGAGGAGGTAGACTCTAATCAAGCAATAACTATTTGTCAGTCGGCCGGCAACCTAAATCCAAGCTAATTCGACATCCGTGTCGGACACAGATTCCCTATCTGGTAACTCTTTCTATCTGGACGACAGCATATTCGCATTAGCCAGCTCCGCAACCCACGCTCGATCGACTCCCAGTCCCGATCTCTCGGACTGCCTAAGTGCGCATACACGTACTATAGCTCTTACGGTACATAGACTATACACGGTGGGTAGTATATCTATATATAACATAGAATACGATACAGGAAGACGCCGAACCTTCTGGAGTTGCATTATAGCCATATATATATATTTATTCGACAGATTTTGCCTGAGTCTCTCGTGGAGATAAAAAAATATATAAGTTTGTTTATGTTTTTTAGCACTTTACAGTACACAAGATGGTAGCTCAAATTAATTGAACGATAGTGCTCGACGGTATTTATAATGTCCGTTCATTGGAACGCGTGGGGGTATGTATGGACCTTTATTGGATATCACACGCGTGGTGTCTCTTTATGCTATAGTACGTGCTCGCTCGTGATTCCGTATATACGGACTATAAGCGTGAAACCCAAACCAGCACGGATGCTTCATTCACTCATCAATCTCAAAGACTCTTTCCAATCCCTTAACCAACTAAGTGAGAACCACTTTAGATAGGGTCCTTCGCCGTCGAGATAAAATGTCTACTGATGGATTCCGAACACGACAGAATTAGCGGTCCTTGGAGATACTGCTTTGTTTACGGCCTCTATTCCCGTCTTGGACATGCTACCTTCTTATACTCAGCACTATTGGTACTCCTCGAAAGATCCCAGGCTTTAATACGTGGTATCTATGCAGTTAACGCAGTCGAGCTATGGGAGGAAGTTAGTATACAGAGAGTATAGAATGAGTCTAGGAGAGACGTCGAGTAGGAGAAATAGGCTGACGGGTGAAATTTGGAACGATTCGAAGAATATTTTTTAGAGTGTATACCGTATGTCGCATCACAAGTAAGACACTTGAAGTTGCCGCGGATCGAAAACGAGTAGTAATAATCGCATCTGCCGAACGAGTTATTCTTTTTTATGGTAAGTAGTTTTAACTCGTTTTCGATCAGAAATTCGGGTCTCCTACTTGGGATGGGATATACGGTATATAATGTGTATCTTTTTTTGACATTTGAGGAAACTGATTTTCATGTGCTTGGCCGAATAAGGGATGCTGGGGACTTCGACTATCTTTTAGCTGACTAAGCTTAGTTCAGACTGCAGATTCTTGGGACTTGGTCAGTGCTCCCGGAGACTGGTCATCGTATGGGAGATGCGAGGGTAAAAAGAGAGGAGATGATAAAGATGGGTGGGATAGGTCGATTGACTCGGAGGATAGTGGTACAGAGAAGATATAAGGCAATATATCAAGAATCCGATGGCAACGTCGAGGGTTGCCAGAGAAATTTGCATTTATTTGAAACGGGGGTGCAAGAAGCAGTCGGGTAGACATGTTCTTTTATCCTTTATATATATATATGTATACCTCTTAAAGCCTGGAGCATCATCACTTTCTTGATACTAAATGCGAAATGCGTGGAAAATGATAGTTGGGGCGGGCGGAAAGGGGACGGGGGTGAAATCTAAGGAACATGGACACTGGCCAGGAACGTATATCAGTTTCCATGGAATTTCTAGTCGTATTGAATGAAAAGATTTTATACTGATTGTCATCGTCATTTTTCATTCTTATTTAAATATCACCCAGTATCGATCTTATACAGGGTTCGGATATGTTACTTATGCGTAAGTACTGTATACGCGTGATAGAAAAACTACCATATATGTGTAAGCCGTTAGATGACTTTTGTATAAGAACAGAAATTTACTTTTTCAAAAAAAAAAGGGTGGTCCATAAGCAACGATTTAGACTGCATTTAAATGTTTACCGAAAGTTACTCAAAAGCAGTATTTATCCTGCAACTTCCCGCGGTCACGTATTATTTATCGGTTGACTTGTCCCCAGGATTTCTTCACTCCAGAGTCCATCTGGACCTGTCTTCTATTAGATCTTAGCTCTCATTGGCTAATGCACTTTGTAGCCACGTTCCCATTGGTCGGACGTCTACGACCGTAACCCACGTGGGCTTGGCACTGCGTGGCAGGAGATAGAATATCTTATTAGTCGGACAATGGGCAATCAGAGACGCTCTATAGCTTTCGGTTAGCGGTCAGTTCTCCATTGGTCCTTTAAGTCTGTCTATCTGCATCCATTTCTACTCCTAGTCAGCAACGGCATCACGAATTTCAAGGTCAAGTCTGAGATCATCAAGAGACATTTCGCAGATGCCTTAAGCTAGGAAATGAGTAAATTTTATTTATTATATATATATATATATATAGTAAATAATTTAATGACGAATATTCATGATTTTATCCGACCCCATCTCTTTCTTGTGGTCCAGCCACTTAAATCTACCGTAGCCGCAAAGATCATTCAGCCAAGACGAAACGGATGCTGTAAGAATTTTTTTCACTTCTCGTCACGATGAGGATTCCATCCCAGGTCAAAGGGCAGCACCCTTGCTGAGAGCTAACCCTCCCCTGCTGTTTTGAGAGACGTGATACGGAATGGGGGTTGATCTATGGATTGGTTATATCCGACACCCCTATAAGGGAAGGGTTGAAGTATTTGTAATCGTTAAGGGATGATTCGATGTTGCTACCATAGCGATATTGATTTCTTTTTTATTTCTCTTAATCGATACAAGATCCCCGGAAGCCCTGATGGCCAGCAAGAGTAATCTATAGGCTGTTACCTTAATTAACAAATTAGTGGAATCGAAAAACGTCAATTGATAATTTACTTGTTTTCACAAAAAAAATTTTTCGATTGTATTGCGTCATCGGCTAGCCCCACTGTGCGAACCACATACAAAATTGAAGCTAGGGGGTTTTCTTTTTCCAAATAAAAATATCAAGCTGAGAATTAGCCAGGAGGCCGGATGATTTATTAATTCGATTAAACCTTATAAGCAACCACGGTGGTTTAATCTCGTTCCAGAGCGCGAGGCAACCATCTTATATAGTACCCTTTATCACGCGAAGCAAGCACCTTGTATTATTCCACATATGGTATCTAATACGATTACCTGCTAGTACGAGTTTTAGCTGCAATCTCAGTCGTACCAATCTTCTCGCTGTATCGTTTACAAAAATTCCCACGAAAAAAAAAACACACGTCGATACAACCCTTATTTCTATCCATTAATCGACACTCCTATGGCGTAAACTCACGTGGCAGTAAAGATATAAATCCCGTCCGTACATTCGTAAGAGAATAATCAAAAAATAAAGATGAAGAAAACAAAATCTAAAGGACAAACCCAACAGCTGTTTTATTATGGGATTCACGCACCGTAGAGACCATAAAGCACGAAGGGTGTGGTCCTATTAAAATTCCAAAAATCAATTATAAAATTTATCCAATAAAAAAAAATAAAGAATCGATCAGATACCAATAAGCACCAAGATGAATCGATCAATAGTGAAAAAAAATTTTTAAATCACC
The DNA here is from genome assembly GCA_030142595.1 of Trachelus iudaicus. Lineage (NCBI taxonomy): Eukaryota > Metazoa > Arthropoda > Insecta > Hymenoptera > Cephidae > Trachelus > Trachelus iudaicus. The sequence continues at coordinate 668,462 of JARQTH010000394.1, read as the reverse complement.
CGAAGAATTTTTACAAAAAAAAATCTAAATAATCCTCCAATAGTTATTCTTAAACACTATGCTTTAAAGATTAAGATTTTCAATTTTCTCGTTATCCTTATACCAATACTGAATACGTTAACTATAATGCGCAAGGAGTCCATGGCCCCCCCTACCCCCAATGCCACCCTCTTCCCAGCTCCATTCATTAACTTAACACGATTTATCAATTAGCGTAAAAGGCCGCGATAGATAGTCGTTCTGATATGTTGCCCAGGCGCACTCCCCTCCCCCCCCCCTTTACTCCTCTACCCGCCCCCTTCGTCATCGCCCTTTTCACCGTTGCTTCGTCTCTCTCTGAATACACATATACATTTATTCTCTGGTTTCTTCAGTATGCCCGTCCATCCCCATTGCCCCCACTCCTATTCTCACCCCCCTCCCTCCCTCCATCCCCTTCACCGACCATCTCTCTTCTCGCAGCATCCAACAGCGTAGGACCTCCGCGTATGAATGAAGGGCCGCCCGCTTTCATTAATGGGAAAGTGGGATTTCGTATTTTAAGCGAGGAGAGGTGGCTCCCCACTTTCAGGGTATAGGTACCACCTCTTACCTCCGCCCCTGGGAATCGGCCGAATCGACGTTAATCCCTGGGATTAAGCCGATCGAGATTAACGAGAGAGTTCCATCGAGTCATTTTGAAAGTGCCCCCTCGAGCCAACCCGGTATATTTCAACCACTTTCACAAAGTGGAGGAAATAGAATGGCGATTAATGGAGTAACGTTGGAGGATCGATGATTTCGCTTGAAAAAAATTATCAGGCGTGAGAAAAATTTTTTTTTTCAAATTTAATATTTCTAGTAATTCATTACGTAAATGGTGAATCGACGTAAACGAGGATTATCTGACAGGCCGATTTACATGTATCGGTAGGACATGTGATTGGGAGAGAAAATTTCTTCATAAATTAATTTGACTCTCGAATAACAGTTTCGCGGTTGCGTCGCGCACCAATGCTATTTCCGCAACCGCGAGGAGAAGGCAAATGCGAGTCTTTGCTGGTGAAAGATTCTTTACTCTGGTCCAGATGAGAGGATGCTGGGACGGTGGGAGAAGCTATTCGTCGTGCATTCCTGTCCGCTTGAATTGTCGACCGGAAGTGGCTCGGGATTAAAAAAAAAATGAGAAAAATCTAAGAGAGATCGATTCCTGGAAAGTGTATCGATACCCGATTATTCGTTCCGATACAAAGAAGAGCTGATTAGGAATTTCACTCTTGATCGTTTATGTATTTATGTATCGGCGATACCCGAGAGTTGCATATTAATTGTTGCGTTAGTTAATCAATGAGCGTTTCCACGCGAGCTGTACCAGTGATAAATAGAAACGATCGAGTAAATATCGTTAACTGTAATTAATACTTTGTCAGGCTGTTCGTATAGTCATGACTTAACGTCATCTTGACTTTGATAATATTTGGTGTACATATAACACAAGCTCTACAGTAACCACTTCATCTAAATTGCCTATTACATTCTCGATAAGCCATTCGCTCTACCGATACCAGATTGGAATGTTACAGGTTGCAATTTGAAATCTCGAGGAATCCAGTGAAGACATAAAGTAATAAAATAAAATTGTGCAATCCCAATGAAAATTCTTCATAGAGAAAAAAAAGAAGGGTTTTCATAGTGCCGCCCCTGTCTTCTGTATTGCTCCGTTGAAATAAATTAAAATAAAAAATCTCCCTGACTCAAAGTCAATTAAAAAATTTCCAAGCACAATAAAAAGTGAGAAAATTTGATTGAAGGAATTTTTTTTCCTTCGGATAACGGAGTTTCAGACCAGCCGAGATCGGTTAGGATTAACGAAGATGGTGATATGGTAGGAGATGAGATGAGAAAGAGAGAAAGAGAGAGAGAGAGGGTTAGTAGTTTATCGAATTAAGGCAATTAGCAGTACAACCATTCTCCTGGCGTGCCACTTAACCTCCTATCTCTGCGGACACTCGAAAGCTTTTCAGTTTTAGCATGCGAGATAACCAACACGAATTCAAAAGTCAGTCTTACACAGGATATATATACATATAGAAGAAATAAGGTGCGTACGTCGTGCGGCGTTAGTAGGCTTGGTGCACGTGTGCGTACAATGCCCGTAAGTCATTTAGAGTGAACACTCCGGTACTATACACATATACTGTATATATAATAATACCGTGTACAGCCTGTTACATAAATAGTAAATGGTATAAATTGTCGTAGGTATTTTCAGGATTATTTCTTTTCAGATTCGTTATCCGAGTCAAACTCTTTGGAAGTATACATATATACAGGTACAGTGTATATGGAGCAAGTGATAGATAATCTGTGAAAAGGTCAAAGGTGAACTCGAGGTAAACGTTAATTCGTGCAATTTTACGAGGAGAGGATAGAGGGTGACTTACAGCGAGAGATTGTCAGGTTACAAATTCATAGTCGTCGTATCGCGAGCGACCTGTATATAGATTAGCCAGGGTCAATTTTTACGCTGGAATAGAAGAGGATAGAAAAATAAAATAGCAGAGAAAAAATATGAATCCGGAAAGTGTCAGTCGTTAAATAAAATGTATATAAAAAATTTCATTGGCTCGTAATTTTCAATGTCTTTAATTTCCGTGATTCTATGTTTCTTAATTAATTTTTTTTCTTACCTTCACGAATTTCATTATCGTAAACTGTCGGCGCTCGCGCTTTGGGAAAGGCACGAAACTTTTTTCTGTTATCTACTATAAAATTTTGCCAACGTAGCGACGCACTTCCGGAAGGAAACGTCGGGACGGTCCGAGCACGTCGAATCCATAGACGGAAAGCGTCCTCGTACTTCGGGCGTCGTGTCCGAGGAAAGTTGCAAACTCTCTTTTAATTTCCCGTAAAATTTGAATAAAGTTCCCGTCTCTGTCCAAGCAGAGTATTAGGCAGGGATTCTCCGGGCACGTCCGGCCTAACATTTTAAACTCGCATTTGGCTGGCTTGAGCCCTAAACTTTATCCGTCGGGTTTTCGGCCTGCAGGGAATCCCGGCATAGATACGTGACGCGATGGAACATACTCAAAACGACGTTCTAATAGTGCATCCATATGTATACCCACTAGGGTGGCATCCCCAACAAATTTTATTCAGTAATTTTTTTTTCTTACTCAAAATCTCCAAGTCCCCCGCACAACAGAGCCATCTGTTCCCATAAAAAAAATGACTGCAAGCTGATAAACAACGAATGTATTATTTTTCGAAAAAAGTGAAATTTTCAATAAATTCGAGAAAAAAATTATATTTCTCAGAGAGCCTGGACCGGTTTAACGAATCGGAATGGTATTTGTCAAGGGTGGCTGAATGGGTGGTTGGGCTGTGCCTTGGCTTCTCAGAGGATCCCGACAAAGTATAGAGGAACTCGGCCCTATTAAAAAGCCCGTTTCCGCCTCCGTCTCTGAAAGCCTCTTACGGCACTCGAGGCAACTGCGAAAGCACTTGAAAGCTCCTGAAAAGCCTGAGCCGACAACACTTCCCTGGTTGAGTGCCGTCCCGCCAGGATGGCGCTGCGACTTCGCACTCACTTTCTCACTCCCTACAACCCTTACTCGAGTCTCATGGAGATACGGTTACTCTGACTGGGCTGCAATATCAGACCGATCCTATGTATTAAACATGGACCCGGTATCATCAGCATTTCCACCCTTGAGAGAGCCTGACCTTCGAAACTCTTGGCAGAGGAAAGATCGGCGATAAAAAATCACGGAAGATGAAAAAAAAGAGGCATTATACCGAGGAATGAAATTTAACAAAGATTGGGTCCAAAGAGGTTGGCCAAAAACTACGCGTAATATTAAATTACCAAAAATTGCTCAAACGTTTCATAAACGCCCCATAAAGTCCCCACGTTCCTTTCGTTTCTTACAAAGTATATCACCGCGATATTAATTAAAAAATATACCTAATCAAGCCCAAAATAAATTTATAAATATTATATTTTGCCATCAAATTATTTTTGCATTATACGGTCGCACCACGCTCGCCAATTTCGTATCCTATAAAGCAAATCCCTTTGTACTTTGGCAAAGGATTAATAGCAGGGTAAATTCTCGTCAAGGGAGAAGGACATTGGGAAGATGGAATCCTCGAATGGACTATGGAGGGTAGAAGTAAGGGGTTGCGAATACGGGTAAAGAGAAGGGGTAGGGGGGTAACATCTCGTGCGATCATTAATTCTTGAAGGAACTAAATGAAACAATTTCCCCGGACCGGTGGTTATAAAATTCTTCTCCCCCCCCCCCTCCCGCTTAATCATTCCGCTCAGGGGTGCAGAAAGAGAGACGAGGAGGGTGTCGAGGTGGACAAGGCTGGAAGGTCCAGCCGGTCGAGGGTTGCTTCATTTCTGAACGTGGCGAAAGGGAAGGGGTGGACAGAGACCTCCCTTAATCTGGCGCAGTTTAGACAATTTACCGCGGTTACCCGGTTAGCGTCAAACGTAACCTCACCACTTTACCAGCTAAAGAATGGCCGGGCGTTATGTTGCGCCGTTCGCTGCTCCAGGAGGGTGTTTGCCATCCCCGGCTTTACTATGCTCCGGTGTGCTCCGCGTCGTCCCGGGGGGTGGTTGGGTTACGGAGGAGAGGGTGCTTACTATTGCCGAAGCTAGAGAGGAGTATAAGAGAGAGGGTGTTGGCGTTGGAATAACCCAGCTCTTTAATTTAGAGGCCGCCGGACAGTAATTAAAATAACCACCCCTGACACATACTCCGCGAAGGGGTGCCCAACCTCTAGAAAATATGGCTACCGGTAAGTAAACACCTTTGCGCTGGTTTTTCGGGCCCTGTACGATGGGGTTCCCCTGTACTGTGGGGAAAATGGGCGTAGAATTTTTGTCGAAAAAAAAAATGGTGAACGTTTACTGGATACAGGATAAGGGATGATTTTTTACGGAGGGGGTGTTGGTCGTTATTAAAAATATGCGTATCGGACGACGTAAGTTGGGTCAGAACGTAAACAGAAGGTTGGAATAATTTTTCAAACCCCTCTTGCCTGGGGGTATTTTTAAGTAACTAGGGTCATTCGGCGGAATCGCTCTTTTTATTTTGATAATTCTCTTTCTCGGACAGAATTCTTTCGGGGATGAAGAAATTGAGAACCCTCCCCTGACTTGTCCATATGATTGCGGGGGTGGTTGGGGAGGGCTCGAGGTCAGGGCGAGCGAGTTACAAAATAGAAAATTTAATTTAGCCCGTCACACAAGCGCCCCTACGTACACACACGTGGACACGACTTTCCCAGGGGCGGCACGGTATGCTCCCTTATTGCAAGGGTGTCGCGAGGGTGGCCCACGAGATGGTCTGCAACTGTCACCGATATTAATTCTAGCGGATACTGTTATGTCTTCGCAACCAACCACCTCCCCCCCTCCCACCCTCTTCCAACCCCTTCCCTACGTTCCTTCTAGAAGAATAGACTGAGAATCGTCTCTATTGCTCTTGGTTGTACACTGAAAACCCACGAACTTCGGGAGTACCAAGTTACCACCCTTGCGAACAATTTTTAACAGAGTAGCCACCCTGTAGAGACTCCGTTAAGTACTGGAGGAGTGGCCAAGAAGTAATTTTAATGCTAAAAAAAATCGGTGACATCCCGATATACAGAGAGTGAACAAAAAAAGAAAATAAGGGATGCTGAAAGCAGTTAGATAAAGAAAAATATAAAATATAATAAAATACAAAACGTAAGCATCGATGGTAAAGCGGTAGCAAGTATCCCTTTGAAAAACACTTAAGATACAGACGGTCTGTCGACCAAGCCAATATACCAGGTGTTACAATAAATTTAAACAATATTTTATTCAAGCGGCGGCGATGGCTAGTTTTCAATTTGCCGGATCGTATATATTTTCGCGAGGGTCGGTCCCAGACGTGGGAGAGAAGGACTGGCTACCCAGGGTTCGTATAACGTATAAGGAATAACGTATAGGTTGGGATACTGGAAGAGAGAGACAAGGTTAGCGGAAACGATATAAAGAGAAGGAGAAGGTAGATGGTACTGGGGGAGGTTCGAACTGGACCGAAGGGTGAGGGGGAGGGGCGGGGAGGGCAGGGCGGTGGGTTGGCAGTCTCGGAGATGCAATTTCTCAGGGGTGGTCTATCCGTCCTAACAGCAGCGCTACCCTTGCTACCCCTTGGCCGCGAGCTTGATGAAAAAATAATAATCTCGGGGGAGCGGTCAGTTATGGGAGAAATGAAATCATCCCCTGCGCGGATCGAGTGGCCATATTGAAAGTAACCCCGTCTTTGCCAAGGGTTCGGTATTACACTTCGAAGAAGGTGAATCTTGAATTTTATCATACTCAGGTCTATCTTACGCATCGTATCATTCGTACCAGCTAAGTTTCTCCACGTTCCAGCCTGGTCCACGTATATATCCTATACTGCGTTACGTATAACTCGCCCGAGTGTAAGAGGTTATCCAACCATTGGTCCATCGTATAAAAGGTATTTATTAGGGTCTGAACTGGGTATACACCGTACTAAGGACTGGTCTCATAAAATTAATCGACATTCTGTGTATATATACGGTCACGTGTATCTCTGCGAGACATTTGTAACGTGTCTTTTGAAACTCTCGCGACGACTCGACGACGATTCAATCGCTGTGAAACGATACAGGAAACGCGATTTGGACTATTGTAAAGATGGAGGTAGGAAGGGTGAAGCAGACAAACAAAAAGTATGGAATGCAAAAAAAATTGAAGATAAGCAGGACAAATTATGAAAAAAATTTTTCCATATTGATTTTACTCGTTACATACTGTCGATACACGTGCGTCTCTCTATCGCATATATATACTCGGGTCAGTTATAAAAAGGTATTTAACCTCCCTGAACCAGGCAGGTACCGGCTTCGTACACGTATAACGCCTGTCGCGAAAACATAAAGAAATTTGTACATAGGTACTACCCGGTAGATGTTTGGCTTCTACTGAAATTAAAAATATCGATTCCCATTTGCGCACCGGGCTTCATAGAGGCTCAATTCGTTTCTCTCCTGCAAGACAATACCCATTCTTTCAGCGGACAGTAAGGTACAAATTGCAGTTGCCCCTTCCAGTACCACCCCCTGCATCCCGTGCACCACCTCATGGGGGGCTAGTATCATCCCCCGACAGTAGAATCAGTCCGACTCGACTCAGCCACCCTAGGAATCCCAAATACAAATACTCTTTTTCATTTGCATTTCTTTTTTTTCACCCCTTTCTTCCCTTCCCACATATTGCCAAGTCTGTCAGTCAGTCAGTGAGTCAGTATGTTGAGCTACGAACTTCGACATAGGACCCAATTTACCCTTTACTTTGGGCCATATGCCCTAAATTTACACTTTTTTTGCACCCCCAACCCCACACCCCCAGCATCCTTCTCAAGTACACAAATTACATGGAGAATCTCTTTGGGGTGTCTGACAATTATCTGGACCATAGCAGACAGAATTAACGGCAAGGGGCGGAGGGGGGGTGTTCGAGGTACAGGGGGGGGGGGGGGTAAGGGAATGCGGTTTCGAGGGGTTGCAAGGTGAACGGGCCGGCAAACCAACCCGTTCGGCCCGGCCGAGCCTTGATTAGGCTTCCGGTTAATTAATAACCTCTCATGCACACACCTACGGGATATGAATATGCATGTGGCTTGGTGTAGGGGCTGCTTGGCTAGAGGGAGGATTCCGACTATAAGGGGGGCTGGGTCAGAGTGAGGGTGTGTAAAGTGCCAGTGAGAGGGGCTAGAGCGAAAAGGGGTGGAAGGAGGGGGGGGGGGCGGCGGCGGCGAGTAGTAGCTATATAGCAGAGTATAGGAGATATACGGGGTCCACTCATTTGCATTCGGAAAACAAAGGGGTGCAACGCAGGGGTAGCTTTGCTCTCGTATACACCCCCCGTTCTGTGTACTAACTATAGGACGAATACGTACAGTATATACATATGTGACTCTTGGTATACCTATAGGAACCCACCTACATGCTTATGCACGCGAATACCGTGTAAACGTGTTTGCCATCAAGAGCGTAACGAAGGAGTGAAGAGTCTCCCGGAAAACAAAGGCTCTTCTCATCTTCATCCGTGCCCCCCCCCCCCCTTCTACCCCACCCCTCTACGCGTAACGCCCCACGACACTCTTATATGCTTCTTCAGCCTCGCTAATTCGCTTCGGCACGTGTAAACGAGGCTTAACCTTTTTTTTGCCATGTGGACTGACCTAAGCTTCCCTGAACAACTTCGGAACGGAATTTCCCGCAATGCATTTTTCATTCTTACAGCCTGGTTGCATAGTTATGAAAAAAATTGATTACAGTATAGATTAAAAAATTATAGTAATCATTAACTTCAATAACGTTGAAGTTTAATGAAAATGGGATACCTGAAATTGTTTGTTGAATTTTGAAAAAAAAATATTTTTCTTAATATTTGGAACGACCTGTATAGCTATGTAGGTACGAGGGAGTGATGTAAAAATATATAATTAATAACATGTGCATACGTAATAAACGTATACGTTGTTTTTATAGGGTTATCTAAACTAGTGGAGCACATATGCCCTGACCTCGTTACCAGTCCAGTGTCTCGTATGTCAAAGCTAATAAGGATTATAGGGAACGATAGGCGACTGATAAGATTAGAATGCCTGATATTTAATAGAATTACTTTTCTAATAAGTAGTCCCCCGTATTCTTGTGTATAGATATACGGTTAACGTATGCACCATTAGCGCGTGGACTGTATTATCAATCGATATGCGATTATTAATAATGAAAGTGGAGTGGGAACAGCCCCCGGAGGCCCCAATGATAATTATCATATTCCATTAAGGCCCCGTCCAGGGAAATTAACAAATCCCATAAAGTTTTAATCTATCTGCCGGAAGTGACGGCATCTGTCCCCAGCACCTGCTCTCCCTTTACCTCCAGGCCATTATACGTCTGTTTCTGTCTGTTCGGTATACGGGGACCCTATACAGGCCCAAAAGGTTTCGCACCTGTGCACGGACCCACTTTATTTAATCGACACGCAAACCAGGTTCGTTATCGCGTTGCCATTACACGTAGAGTTTACGAATGCTGAGAAACTTAAGGAACGACTTTGATTCTGTGCTGGGAGTTAACGCGATCAGACTCTAGTCGCTGTACCTATATTATGTGTATACGTACACACTGTGCGGAGGGAAAGGCAGAAAGCGGACAAAAGAGAGAAAAAAGGAATTAGTGGAGGAGAGGGATGAAGAGGTCTGTGAGGAGGGAGTGGAGAGGGGGGACGGAGGGGGGGGGGCAGAAGAAAATGGAAAAAGAAGGGCCCAAGTATTCTCGGTCCCAAGACTCCGTTCCGGAGAGTAGATATACTCTCGGACGAACACGTGGTCAAATCTAAACATAGAATTTGGGGCCCGACGAGCTACGCTCTTTGAGCCTTATTCGTTCCTTTTTTTTTCTATCCTGACACTTCGCCCTCCCCTCCTTCACCAACGAAATTGAGAAGTCATTGGTTTGATTTGTTTTTTGTAGCGGACGATCGGATCCACCAATCCTGCGAGCATTGGGCCCAATTTTGGAGGCACGAGTTAAGCAGGCCCAACGGCACAGTAGATTTCCGAGAAATGAAAAGTCTCATACTGACCCGTTTCGAATTTCGATACCTCTTATTCTTCTCCTCTCCATTAGGAATTCTCATGAATTTTCGAACATTTCGATCGGGGCCTTATTATAACGCGTCGGGCCCACGCGAGCGTCCTTATCACAGGGCGCTTAGATTTTACTCCGTAACTATTTCTTCCCGATTCTTCTAGAGACTATACCGGCCAATCTGAGAACCTCTGCAAGGTAATATTCTTGTATCGAAGTAAAAACGCTGAAAATGAATTAACTTTTTGCTCGCGAGCGGCGGCCACGCTTGAGTCCCATTGTGAGGGACCCAGGCTGCCATTGTGCGTTACACGCTCACTGTGTCATGGGGGCCCCAATGGTGCCTGGGTACCCCACACCGTAGGCTAACCAGCCACTTGACGGCCGTTTTCAGCGACCTCGAGAACACCAGTCTACGTGGCCACTACGAAAGACTAAAATTCCCTAGAAATTTCAAGTGTACCGACCTACCTAATAAAAACCCTATATTTCAGCTGAAACTATTCGTAAGTCAGTAAAAAATATTTTTATACCAAAAAAAAATAAATCCCATTACACCGCATAACTCTTAAACAAATATTTACTCTTTATTCCCATAATTAACAAGCCATACTTTATATTAAGTTCCGTTAAGCCCCCTCATAACCGATGCAAGACATTTTAACATAAAACTCTCTTCGTATTAATCATGTCAGGCTGAAAATTATTCTAAGACCACACCGCAAGGGCTCTCAACCTACAAAACGCATAATACGCAATCCGCATACATTGCAATCGTAATTACGACTGATAACCATCGCAAGATGCAATATACGTGCATCCATATGTAATGCACAATGATAGATACAAGCACTTATGTCGTGATGGAAAATTCACGGTACAATAATAACCATACTGAGCCCGTAGTCGTGTAATTTATATTTAAATAAGGTCAGATTGAAACCGCAAGGTAAATATGTGGATTCGCAAGGGCGTGTTATATATATACATACATATATATATGCCACGAATCATTCCTACCACTACAGTTACTCTTCTTACAATACATTATACACACGTATATTAATATATACATAATATACAGCAACACTGTACATGCACCATTCAAAAGGATTTAGATTGGACTGCGGTTACCGAACGATCAGCCTGGCCCAAATTTCCAAACGTTATTACAGAAAGATAAGATGTATATATTTATATACAAAATTTTTCTCGCCACTTTTCAAAATCTCTTTAACAATAATATCAATTCCAAGTGATTCATCCCAATTCAATTTTCCTCTCCGGCATCTCAATACGTTTCAATGTTCTGTTTGCCATACGTGAACTCTACGTGAGTATACATGTATATTATATATAATATATAGATATATTATATACGTATAGACCAATACAAAAATCGCGAGCGATATTATAATGTCTATAACAATAAAGCCCAACTATAAGAAAACAACATGAAAACAATAAGGAGTCCTTACCATAACGACAAAGTAGCCACTTCCGGTGATATCGTATCTTTCGTATGCGACCAAAACGTGCAGAGTCCGACGGCCTCAAGTGTTGTCTACGTTCAAACCAACCAACTCGTGTGGATCAGTTGAGCTAACGTGTGTAATAATAATGAAAAAGTCTCAAATCGAAAAGGGACGGGACGTGGGTTAAAATCATGGCGACAGCAAATAGACGCAATATTGGAGGATACTACAGGAGGATGCAAATGAAACGACGCCAGTGGCCATTTTGTCTCCACACAATCTCGAATCTGCATATATGGATTGATAGTGCACCCCTTCTTGGAATCCTTGGAAAAGCATCCCCTTGGCTTGACACGTCCTCAGACAGGACATACGTATGCAGGTATAGTCCTTGACATAGGTATAGTATATGCACATAGTACGTAGTTATCTGTACGCCGTATATGACTATGCGCTATATGCATATACATATACACAGATATACACACGCGAATCTTGCGTGGGTCGTAGATGTAATTTGAAGATTGAAAATGTGAAAGTAAAATAAGCAATTTCCGAAATTACGAGACGATAACTTTTTATATTTATAAACGGAAGGCGAACGCCATTTTGAATATTCGATATTTTATATTGAGGATGTACTTGAGTACGGTTCGTATTTGGCTTTAAGAAAACGATATTCATTATTATCATGTATATATATTTTCTTTGTAATCAATACGCACTATTCGGATTGCCACGATAGAATCCCGCGAACCCGAATAATCTTTCGATACTAACTGATAAAAATATTTCGGCGTCGCAACGTATAACTCCACCGCAGCCCTCAGTTCACCTGGTCTACCATTCGAGGGTATATAAACGGCAACAGATCCTATTCCAAAGCATTATGGCACTAGCGTTAGCTATAGAGCATCTTCTAACAAGAAACAAGCAAACGTCCCGGCAATCCGGCAAACCGTGACCACAATTGTAAAGATATTTCTGACTATCGTAAGAAAAAGCAAAAGGTCTTGGGCTAGGAAAGAAAACCGCCTCCTTTGCCAGGCAGAATCACTTTTGCGCATTTACACGGGGACGTCACTTCGACAATTTAGTTTGAGCGCCGCTCCCGTAGTACACGCCATCATAATTTCCTCCGAACTTTTTCTGTACAACCCACTACTCTGGGAAGACGTTTTTCTTACCTCTCCGAGACAGTGCGTTGCTTGTGATAAGAAAGTTAACCTGTAATCAGGAGTTTCCTAGCGGAAGACTGCTCTGAGATCCGCACAACGCTTTTCATCCAACGAGTCAAATCTTTATTCAAATTCCGCAAAGCGGTGATTGAATTTGAACGCAATACAATTCTGACTCAATTCAGTACTAAGAGAGATAAAGACTACAATTCTACAGGTGGGATATATCTGTTCGCAGTTAGGATCACGACTTTGTATTTTAAATTGGGCCACAATACTTATCTGTTAGTTATTAAAAATTTTACGTGTCGGTTGGGGTTTCCATTTCTTCATAATATTCAATACTGTTTACGGATAACAAGTATTACCTAGGCTGGATACCTTCTAACGCTATTATATTCCGTAATAGGAAAGTGTATCCCTGTCTTTTTTTTTTATCGACAAAACTCACGTTTATTCATTACTTGTTCCGCCAAATTAATTTCGTATTTCTGTTCACCGAGCTATCGGCTCGAGCCCGCCTTATTTACACGATCCGCAAATCCGAATCGGAAAAATAAATGTTAAAGTATATATATATATATATATATATATATATACAATTTTCATGTGTCTTCCATACTGTTATTATTATTAGTATCGTCACTGTTATTCCAAAAAATTCCCATCTCTATATTTCACTCCTCGCTTCGGTCGAAACTAATAGATGTGTTTTTCAACGCGTGGCTGATCACTTTATCTCGTAAATTATCACATTGTTTTTTTTCCACGCTCCCTCTCAGGAAATCCCATCCGTTTTCACTTATTTCATGTCCACGAGTGACTTACAACGGTTACTTACTGCATTTACGTTCTGCGTACATTAGTATGTTCACAGACCCTTATAGTCTTTTGGTATCACTAAGTTTCCCCGACGTTATGCCGAGTGGACGGTTAATGTTGCGTGTCCCGATTTCAGCTCTGTCCTCCGAGACAAAGGAACGTGGTTTTTTAGCCAGCTGAATCTTAATTTAGAGACTTGGTATAAGAATCAGAATACAGAGACTATATATACTACAGTGATACAAAGTATAGGTATTACATGAAGCAATAATAGAATATATATATATAGTCTTCGACGTATAGTTATTTTCGAAAGTAAAAATAAAAAATATATAGAAAACAAAATGTCCGGGACTACAGTCCGGTCTGTAATCACGGCGGTAGTCGACAGTCGAATTAATTTCAATTATGAACGCATCTCCGAGGCAACTAAGATCACGAGAAGATACGAAGAGCTGTGTCTACCTCAAGGGTTAGAGAGTAGGGGATGAGTAAAGGATCCAGATCGAGGACGAATCCCACATTGGGAATCCCGTTTCGTCTTTTTACGGGCATTAGGTCGGCATAATCTCGGGATTAAGATGGTCGTAGGTGTGGAAGATTGAATTACGGCTGTTTCGCCGTAGAGAGAGGAAGTCTAGCGGATGTAATAAAAGAGACTGGGGATAACGAATACAAATATCCTGGACCGTGATGGGAATTTACGTTTTGGAGAATTCAAAAAAAAAAAAAATTGTTTCATCCCTCACAAAGTGTCCTAAATACTTTGAAACGGAAAATAACTGAGTTCATACGTCACACGTGGTATATACATATATATATATATATATGTATATATTAACGATAAATTAAAGATAACAGATCGTTATTAATTATACCAACTCCAATTAGCCTTTAGCAGTCTGCAATTTGTCCCTTTCCTATTTGCATGTCAGACCCGGGGCTAGTTAGGTATATCATAACAGAGGGCGTCCCCAAGTCGCTGTGGGAGTTGAATGCTAATAATTATGCTCGCAGGTCGCAGAAAGACGTTCAATAAGAACTCGCCTTGGTAATGAGTGATAAACGTAAGGAATAACGAGGAATAAATAACAGTATAGAGCATTAAAGAGGAACAGCACGCCCTATAGAGCCATCTGTGAGCGAAGAATAAGAAACACACCGGGTGCCGGGAAGTCCCGTTGGCAATGATTAAAAAGTCATTTTTACCCAAGTACCAAAAAAAAAATTCCAACTACGAACGAAAATGTACACCGAGTATAGACGTTAAACGGAAACGAGTATACCATTCGTTCCTGTCACGTGGTACTGACGTGGTGGTACTATATTTTGGAAGTGCTGCAACCTCAACACTAAATCAACCTGTTCCAGCGGCTTTAAGCTGCCCGGCCGATTTCCCCCTTTAAGTCCAGCAAGTGTTCTTCTGCGGATTGATAATAATTCTTGGGGTTAACCTCTTTCAGTACATGGATACCTCACTCCGTGTTCCCCGATGCAACGGGTGTTTCCTCTGGGAGTAACCAACATCCTGTAGATACCCAGAGGAAACGACCACTGGGACAATGTCTGAGGATATTGTCGCTAAGAACCAAGACCTTGGACATTGCGGTCGGCCAGGAGTCACGTACCCTAAATAATCTTAAACGGGAACGCAGGAAGTCTGGATGGAGATGCTTTTACCAGGATCTTAAAGAGGACCGGTCCTTTTGGAGAATAGAAATGCGACGGTGTATAGTCGACTCTAAGCGCGTTTAAAGTGTTTAAAGCCGAAGCGAGGATGGAACAGATAAAAAAGGGGATACGACCAATAGGCTTGTGAGGTGGTGACTGTATTTGTAGATATAGATATATTAGAAAGTGTTAACAAGTGATCGATCTATACCAAAGAGAAGAGTCGGTAAGACGATAAGGGGGGGGGCGGGGGGGGGAGGTGTGCTTAATGAGCAAATAAAGTGAAAAGAAAATAATGGTTTGAGTAAAAATTTATAACCCGTTAGCAATAAGTTCGTTAAAAGGTCAGGTACTGGGAATAGGCGTAATTCCGTTACGTGTATAAGGACTGGAGTAACACTGTGACTAAAGGCCTTTGAAAATATTGTACAAGTAATTAAACAGGATAATAACGAATTTCTTCATGCAGCGAGCATGTCCCTGATAGGGCATAGACATTTCCAATGGCTGAGCATTGTTCGTTGATGACTCATTTTTAGAAGAAATTAATTGTTTTTTTTTTTAAGAACTTGTCTTTTTAATTATTTTATATAGGCTACGTTATGCTCGATTTGTATTGGAATTAAATGCATGTTTGTGTAATTAAATTGCGATTAAATTAATGTTAAAATTAGAGAAACTGCGTAGAGAATATTTTGATTAATATAAATATTTTATGTGTGAACTTGTCGACCGTATAATTTGAGGACAGGAAACATAAAGGGACATTCACAATAGCGAGTTGATGCGTTAAAAAAAAAATACTATTACCTTGGAACGTCATAGCATTGGAATTCTACCCTATCCTAACCTAACGAAATATTTTTTAAGCCCATCGCAGCTCCAGGTGCCTGGTATTAAAAAAATTTTAACAAATTTGATGTGACTGCTGTACGACGCTCAAAACAGCCGTTGGGCTGAAAATTCTTTGAGGACAGACCTCGAAACAGCCATATTTCTTACAAATAGGTAATCCGTAAATGAAATCGTCTCCGGAATAACCCAACGTCAAATTTATATATTTATTAATGCTCTGTGTTCTTGTCGTATGACCTGATTACTCAATTTATTGAAAATCCGCCATCTCCCTGCGAGTTCTGAATTCGTGGATTACGGGTTAATCCCGTAGGACTATAAATTCGGTGGATTCGCGTTTGGGATCCCCGAGGGTACATTCTCTGGCAAAAGTACAAAGGAACCGTCCGACAGTCGGGTGTAACAAAGATTTCCGGCCGGCGGCGAGCGTTTCGTGAGAGATCGGACGATTTCCAGCGAATCGAGATGAAATCTTTTGGAATTAACGTTCTTACGCGGGTAAATAAATGAAGAATGCATAAGGAGGGCGTCGAGGAAAGGAGAATCCAAAAAAAAGGTGTCTCGAGACTGTGACGTCCTGAAATACCGGAAGAAATATCGGCGACGGTCAGCGATACCGAAAGAATTCGTATCCTGGCAGTAACGAGCGAGTATAAACGTAGGGGAATCCCCCTCAGGACTCGACTGCCTTTCCCTCAGGATAGTTTATAATGGCGTCCAGTCATTACCGCAGAACCTCAGGAGCCCGACATTGTACGTAGCGACAAGAGGAAAGCGATTTAACAAGTGCGCCGTTCAAACGTCAAGATCCTTCCACTAAAAACCGTAACCAGAAAAAAAATGAAATCGAGGTAAATTCGAAAAATGGAAAAATCTTAATTGTCCAAAAAAATGCCAAAAATATTCATAATATCAACAATAACAGTGATACCGCACGCGTTAATTCACCTGCTAACCTAAAACTTGATTTTTAATCAAAATTCAAAAATTTGCTTTCGCGTTTTTCGCGCATGCAAATAGTAGTCGCAAGACGTAAAGTGTCGTCAGTCGTTAATTTAGCACGAGCCATGCGCTACTTCGCCATACCCCTCTCTCTCTCTCTCTCTCTCTCTCTCTCTCTCTCTCTGACATACGGGGTGTCAATTTAATTGCATCCGCAAAGTGCAGCTAAATTCGCAAAAGCGCGCCGTTAAACCAGAGCGCTGGCGCAGCTGCCACTCTATATACCGCTCTCGTCAACTTCACGCCGATCGACTTGGCGAAGTGTATCCACGGTGTGAGAAAGAAATAGAGGAAAGAAAAAAAAAAAGCGATACACAAGCAGCGACCTAACAGTCGCGAAGAGCCATTTTTAAAGTAACCAGTTTCTTGACTGAAGAATCGAAGAAGTACGAGTCTCCTATATATACATATACGCATACATATATACTGCCAGAAATAGCATATAGGAAATAAGGGCAAGACGAGAGCCCGGCCATGCCTGTTATCCATTAGTGTGTGTTCCCTGGTGGCATTTAATCACCCAATTAAGAGGATTTTCACGTATGTTAATTAGCCGAAACACATGCAAAATGTCGTGTACGTGTCCCGTTCGAGGATCAAAAAGACTCAAAGAATCTATGACGCGCTACGGTAACACGAATGCACTATAGCATACCACACCGCAAAGGCACAAGTACCATATCGAACCCATTAATTAAGCAACGGTATAAAATAAGGATAAAGAAAATTTCTAAAAAAAAAAAATTCAAAAAAACCTGAAACGTAACTCCAAGTTGAAACGCGCCAATAGGCTGAGATGAGAATGAAAATAAAATTCTCGACTATCTATTCAATTATCAAAAGAGTTCTCGGGCCGTCTATATCCTCCCGCACTTGCTAATCCCATTTCACGACTTCCGGCCATTCTCGCGCTCTGAGTGACGTGTCCTGTGACGTCACTTCACGGATGCGCGAGCGCTCTAACGCTCTTGTTCAACAACTATTTCTTTCTCTTTTTTTTTTCATTCCATAAACTTTTACCTACTCACGATTCCATATAGCGCAACTTTAATATAGAGAAACAATTTAATACCCCGAATCATCGAAAATTACACTCGATGCTCAATCAATCACGAACCAGAACCAATCCGACTGAAATATCCTTGTACCAAATAATTGTTTTTTCGTGTACCGTAAAGTCCCTCACGTCGATTCATAGTTAGTTTGCTACACTGCACGCCAGCCCTGTACTGAAAATTTTTTTCTATTATTTATATATATATATATATATTTCGTTCATACAAATTATACGTGTATCTAAATTCCAGCTTAGTTTCGCCAAGAAAAACGAGTCTTTGTCTCGAGTCAGTGAACGCACTCTTCTCTTGCCACTATATATATATATATACACACACAGAGAATAGTATGTAATATACCCCATGCAAATATACGTTCCCCAAGTAAGACACCGGTACTGTACGCAAGTTGCGTATTACACAGGCAGATAGTACGTGGCAGATAAGCAGAAGATACAGCTCGGCTTAAGGAAGCGGTTAATTACCTGTGTAGATAGTGGATCGGTCCTTTGTACATATAAGCTGCGTATTTTGGAAATACGCGAGCCAATTCAACATACGTAGATTTCATAATAAAAATATAATTTTATATTCCCCTTTCCCTCGCAGCCTATCGCAAGCATTGTGAATCGCCTTGATTGCAATAAAGATTTAAAAGTAAGACGCGATATGTCGGAAAATCTCGCAATATATATACACACTATATCCCATAGGATATAGTCACCGTTATAGGGTTAACATGTGAGTAAGCCTTAAAGTCCCGTATTAAGATGGCTCCCGCAATACGAATTATTCCAGCTAATGGATTCGCAGTGATTTCGAAATTTCAAATCCTCAAGTTGCACGTGGTACACGCCACCTTGACTCTATATCTGCTAAATGTGCGCGAAATTTGCAGGTATAGCATTGCGAAACAGCGACCGGAAGTTCGGCGTTTGTCTCGAAAGAAAAGCGCGTTTAATTCGGCGGCTAATTATCGTCGCGAAAACTTGCGAATTAAACTTGTAATTGGCTTTTCCGCGTTCGATTCAAATAAATTACCTGGAAGCTTATCGATTTCGCGGGTTTGCCTTTTTCTTTTATTAATTTCGTTTTACTCCGATTCTTCATTTATTTTCACCTCTCTCTCTCGCTCGCGCAAAGATCCACTGTACTTTCTCTATATTTTTCCACGACATTTCTCCCGCTTTCTATTCTATTTTCACTCTTCTTATTTGCCTTTCGCAAAAGTCTTGGACTAACTGACGGCTTTGCATGATTCTAAACTGGTGACTATATATTTATGATATATATATGTATGTCGTGCCAGGTATTCACAGAGCATATATAAGGGGTGACACGATATTTCGAAATTCTTGTAAACCCTCCTTTATTATACTGATTGATGTACGCGCACGTGGAATTTTCTTCCTGAGTCGACTGTGAAATATGTGATACTGGCTTAAATACGTTAATACGCAGCGCGTGACGTATTTCATCGATAATCCGACAGTCGTTCGGTTCGTCGTGTGAGACGGGCTTTACGTTTCGTGAGAGTTGATCAATACCCGTGCGATTAATCTCGTCGAGAATGTATCCCCGTCCGAGTAATTACTGTTACGAATACGAATACGCGAACGTATATTATACAGACGCACGACTACAAGGCGGCGTTCACAACGGAACGCAGTGCGACATTACGTGTAGGCGACGGGGTCTTGTGCAATTAAACCGGAAAGGTTCTCTCGGTTTCCAAGTCCATGCCGATAGCCAACCCCGTTGAAGGATTTTGTAGAGATGGATAAAATTTTTCGTTTGGGATTTACGATTTTTTCTTTACAAAAACTTGAACGCGTATTTCGAAAAATTTTTAATAATTAGCCAGATATTCGCTAAGAATGGAATACGACTATTTGGACGGCAGCTCGCGTGACCCGAAGGAACAAGAAGGTGAGAAAGAAACAGTTTGAAAAAAAGGAGGAAAAAGTGAATTTCAATAGCGCATAAAAATAAGATGTTTAGATGAATACAAGTCGATAAACTGGCCAGACTGGCTGCCACAGGAGGAAGAGACTAAACTATAGCAGACGTCATGTTGTATTAATAACAAGCCAAAGTGGAGGGGGTTAAAGTGGGACTAGGGGAAACTAAAGGGACCACGGGGGGAGGGGGTAATTCTGAACCCTCAGAGGGAAAGGTGCAGAATGAAGAGCGAGTGGGTTAGACGAACCATTTAAATTGTAATTTTCAGTGCATACGCGAGGGATCGCGTGTCTGTAATTTATGCGCATCTCAAGACGTTACGCGATGCAGCTTGGATATATTTTACGTCTATAGATATACGTATGCATATAGAGTATAATTTGCTTATGGGCTAGACTGAAGGATAATCAAGTCAGATTGGTGTTTTATGCACGGTGAAGATGGTACAGAAACAACAACAAAAAATTTGGAAAAAAACCTCGAGTGTCTGCGAGCTGTCTAGTATATTTCTCAAATGTTAAAAATTGATATTTAACCCTTTCGAGCGAAATAACGAGTTAGACTGTGAGTCTGGGATGCAGGAAAAAAATAATAACCAAACGAGATAGTATTATTTATCTGCAAAAATCGCCAGTGGCACGACAAAATAGCGAAAACTATGTCAAAATTTGTCCGAATTTTTTTTCTCGATAAATTATCTTTCCGCGAAAAAACAAGATTCGAGTTGGTAAAGTTGGGATTGGCGCGCAATGCCGTAACAACCTGACCGAGTAATAAAACTACGTATAAAATAATTGGCTGTAAAGTCGCGTCGAGAAGAACTCCGACAGTCTTTCTCTCTCTCTGTCTTTCCAACTGTATCTATCTATTTCCATCACCGTCGCTTTCTTAAAACCTTATATCACGCTGTCTCGCTCGCACTGGAGCACGAAAAAACGTGCGAACCCGCCCGTAAATTTCTTCAAATATTTTATTGTTGCGACAATTTTCATGGCAATTGTCATTATAAATTTCACCGAAGTAATTTATACGACGCGCAACATCCACACGCGTGGCTGATATTCACGAATAAATAGGCCGGATATTACATGGGCGGACACGGGCTGAAATCTTACGTAAGTAAAATGACAAGAGAACAAAAGCGACAGGACGAACCGTCGCATTATCATTACAATTGCTGATAAGCACGAGGAAAATACAAAATCTCTATTATAATTAGGCAAACGCAGAGTCAACGCTGTTGTCGTACGTCGTTTGAAAGGAGGGTTCGAGGAATAGAAGAAAAAAAAACAAAATAAAACAAAAATTAAAAAATCTTAATGCTCCCAACGCACTAGGCCAACCTCGAGCATTCCGTATGCTCAGGTCGCACAAGGAACACGTGTCGTTTGAGTGGCAGGTCAGATATACGTGCCGGTTTACTAGGAACCGTTGTGAAGTAGTCTTTGGCCGCGGTGGGTTATGACGGGACGTCGGGTGCCTGGCTAAAACCATAATTTACAGCGCGCAAATGAACCGCATTGTGCGCATTGTTTATGCCCGAGCATGCATGGACGACCAGGACTAAAAATAATTGTCGCCATCGAAACGAGGTTGAGTGCGAGTGCACGTGAGAGAAAATGAGAAAAAAAGGCTATTAAATAAAATAATACAATAAACTTCGAGTAGATGCGAGGGGTAGATAGAAGGGAAAAAATGGAAACCTTAAGGAAACATGTTAATTGGAATTGAAAATTATTTTTTTTTTGCCAAATACTCAATTATCCTTTTATCCTACCTACCGCCCAAATATCAAGTACACTTGTCGATAACAATACAGAATAACGTACGAGCCCGTATAAGGTGAATGCGACAGAAAGTTACAGAAAATCCTGAAGCTAACTGTACCTCGTGCATACGCGGTATACCTATATCCTATTTGCTATGTTACATATGCATATATGGATAATGGGTGCAAATGTAAATCAAGTAGTAACATCAGGACTCCTCGGGGTAAACTTAAAAGGCGAGTAACGTAAAGTGGAGAGGGTTGTGCACGAGAGCCTCGCCAAATGACCTCATTAGGAAATTCCTTACTGGAAGGCTTTAAGCTCTTTGTCAAATGGCCTCGCTCTGACCTTTCTGTATTAACGCCTGACTTGACCTTCGTATTTCTCAAAGACTGTCTTACCAAAAAAAGATAACCGCCCTTATTTTACGAGACAGTTTGACTTTCTATAATTTTATGCATTTTAATGTATATATGTATACGCTGTCCGTGTATTCGCTAACGATTCGATACACTCTCCAGCCCTGACCCCCCCAGTGCCAGGTCAACATGAGAGTTCCTACACTAGGTAGTATGGACAGGGTCTGCTGTAGACGTATAGATAAGACCATATATATCCACCCTATATATACCCAACTATACCTACCCTATACTCGCGTAATTGGTCCAGTATTACATTCTTGGTAACTCCCTTGCTTTCACGACGACGAGAAAAGACAAGGGCGATACTCTTTGTGCGCTCTTATTGCCGCCAAGTGGAAAACCAGTCTGAAGACACCTTAAGGCTGTTGGCTCTTGACGTCATATAGAAACTCGTCAATTTCTTTGGTGCATCCCTTGGAATTTCGTGGGACAATTCGAACGCCTTAAAACTCCATCCCTTAAAAAAGGATAAGGGCTGCTGTCGTTATCACGGAGAGACAGTAATGGGTGGGTTTCCATGTCGAGTAGCAGGTAATGCAGGTATGCGGATAAAATGCTTCATAACATAAATGAGAATTGTCATTTAGAAACGCGAAGAGAGGTTTGAATATTGCGCGACAAATTTAATCTAGTTTCATGAAAATATTCGCATCTACGCGTCCCAAAGACCAGAGGCACGTTAGTTCCGTTTACAACGGTCGACGCGACAGTCGGGTACAGAGAAGGTGTACGAGGAGAATGACGTCGTTCAGTGGGAAAGAGCCTTGTATAATGAAAACAGTGTCGTAGAAGCGAACGAGAGAGATAACCAGAGTGAGAGAGAGGGGGAAGAATCAGGAGAAGAGGAGGCGAGAGTAAACCCTCAAGTTAAGCAGACCAAATACGACCCTTGACCCCCAGAGTTTGATAAACTCCGAAAAATTATCCAAAAAACCCCCTATTTTTCCAAATATAAAAATAAAAAAAATATTAACCCCTTTATGTTTTTCCTAAAAAAATATTTTCTGCTTTAAAATGCATATTAAAAAAAAAGGGAACAATCATGCAAATACGTTAGCCTGAATCACCTTAAAGTTATATCAACGTCTATTTATGCTGCACCTCGAGCCCGCACTCTTGGCGAAGCGGCGTTGATTTAAAATTGATTAATGCAAATTGGCGCAGCACGAGCAATTAACAATTCCTTGTAGTTATAGACTGGGTGGGACGTATAGCTTTTCGGGTAGGACGGCTCGGAGAGAGCCCGAGGTCGTGGATGGTGCACGGGAAGCCCAAGTGTTGGGCTTTATATATTGTTGGTGTATACATCCGCAATATAGTATTTTGGTAGTGGTACGGGCACAGTACATGACGTCAGAGTATGGCAGAAGGTAGATTGGTAGTGGTTGGTAAGGCAAAGTAAGGTAACGCACGGGTGAGGTCTAGGGGTTGGTAGGGCTGGCTGACTGTGAGG
Source organism: Trachelus iudaicus (assembly GCA_030142595.1). NCBI lineage: Eukaryota > Metazoa > Arthropoda > Insecta > Hymenoptera > Cephidae > Trachelus > Trachelus iudaicus. The sequence continues at coordinate 645,144 of JARQTH010000394.1, read as the reverse complement.
TAGGGATGCACATAGCTGAGCTGATGAAGGACGAAACACAGAGAATGCGGGATGCTCCGAGAAAATGGAATTAATTTGCTAGGATTAAATTCGCCTTCTATATCTAAACGTAAGGGATGATGTGTGTGTGTGCGCGCGTAGACATAGGTGGGTGAGGCACGGGGGGGTTGCACGTCGGCCCGGATCTTTCGTTGTGGATGCGCCTCTGCCGTAGAAATCCTCTTCTTGCAGGGTGATGGTCTTCGTTGCCTGCACCCTTGCGTCTCCGGCTGAGAGAATTCGAAGACGAGGAATGGAAGAGGATGGTGTAATTAGAGGAATTAAGGGAGGAGTGGAGAGGGGGATGAAAATCTTAGGACAAGCGAAGAAATTGCGTCTGTGTACTTATCGTTAATGTTCTATGGGATATAGGTATAGAGGACTGCGTATTGCGTATACGGAGTCATTCGGATCAAACGCCCCTCCAACCCCCTTGAAGTTGGCTTCTAAATTTGATTTCCATGGTAGAACCACCTTCAAGACGGTGCATTTGTTACTTGATAATCCTGGGTTGTATAGTGTGTGGGAGATGAGTGAAGATTGACATAGAAAGGTGACGGAGTGACAGAGAGGTTGGACGGATTGAGAGAGGAATAAGAGATATAGAGAGAGATAGAGACAGATGTAGGAAGAGGGAAGGAGGGGGAGAGAGAGAGAGAGAGAAAGGAGCTCGATTTGAGAGCGAGCGACGCGGCTGGCATTTAGCAGGCATTCAATTAAATATTGATCCAGCTCCGTTTAGCGCCGGTAAACAATTATGCACGCTAATTAATGCCCACGCTCGGGACAATCAAATCAACTCGTGTACCAGGATGCGCGCGCATCTGCTTCCAGATTTCCCTTGTCAAGCCCACGCGCATACGAGTAGACGCGACGCGTCGAAATGATTCCCGTTAGAAATAACGAAAGAAAAAAAAATAAACGATTTTACTTGCCAACCCTATACAAAATTGACACTTCGTGACAATCGAATAACCATTTGAGCCCTCTTCGAAATCATTCGGGCACGATCAAGGCTCATTTAGGAGCAACCACCCTAAGTTGTTTCATTTTACTCCCTCCAACGAGAAACAGGCCACTCGCGCGGACGCTAATGTCATTTCTAAGTACACAAACCAAGCATATATATCTATATGTGTATATATATGTATATGCATATAGATACAGATATATGTATATCAAACCTCATACTTCGCGGCTCGTAACCTCCTATCCGTTATAGTACGGCGAGACACACGACAGCCAACCCTAGAGCGCGTATCGATGCTGCACAACATACAATTTTCCATAGTGGCAGCAATGCACGCGCGCCCGCTCTACGTAGCTGCACCGCGCTTTAACTATCCCTCGATCTAAATGCACTCTAATGGACTGCATTAAACAGAGTGACGGGGTGCGGGCAGGACAAACGGTGGCTCCGAAAGGGATGACGGGAAGGGGGGTGAGGAGGGGGGGCGAGGAGCAGGCTGGAGGGCGGGGAGGAGGTTGGCGATGGTGAAGCGATGCCCGACGCGAACGCCGCGAATGCTTTCAAAGGGACCAGCAGCCAGAGTCGGTAGAGACCTACGCAAGGCATTTTCGAACGATTCCTAACCAAACTTGATCTTGGGTAACGAGGACGGGCTGGATGATTTCTAGGGAATCTTCATTGTTAATTATTTACATCAATGTCCTAGGGATCTTTAATCCTCAGGACCAACGTCCATTTAACCAGTATTGTCCGGTCTGTTGGTAATTTTTGTTGCCAAATTCACGCAATCGCTGACTAACTCAGGCTGGCAGTTTCTTGCAGAGTGAAAATAGTTGAAAAAAAAAAACTATCAGACAGCTGGCTAGTGCTAGACGACAAGTATGCCGACTGGAGTGCCAACGTTATAAAAATAAAACGGTTCACCTTCTTGGACGAAATGGATCTTTATACCAAGACGTAAAGAGGGTGGATGGGAGAGGGAGGGGAGGTGCAAGCAAATTCCTATAATCAGGGTAAAATAAGGGATGAAAAGTACAAGAGAAAGTCTCTTAAGGAGAATAACGTTGGCGGTGAAAGTATGCAAAAAGTATTTAAAAAAAAAAAGAAATTTTCCCCAATGGGAAGGTGTCATAAAAAATTATATATCAGCCAAGCCCACCTCCCTTGCCAGCGAGGTAAATGCCAAAAAGGGGATGGTAACGCAGTGAAGTCCGACTGGTATAAGGAATAAGGTATACGAGGAAGCCCGCAGCATTACTTAACTAAATGAATTCAATATCTCGGAATAAATACATTGATAAATCAGCCACTCCGCTAAAAGCTTACTTTACTTTAGCTCGGGAGCTGCGCGCAAACACATGGCCGCCATTCTCGTGTGCGGGTCCAGTAAAACAGTAATAGGGGAGAGATTCACTCTCTACCGTAGCATTCGCCCGTCTCTCTCTCTCTCTCTCATACACACTCTGTATCCCTTTCCCTCTCGCTCTCACCGTGGCTCTGATGCTCTTTGGAATTTTTCTCCCTCTCTCTCTATCCTTCTCGCCCTAGACCCCCCCGCCCTCCCTGCCCATCCCCAGCCACCAACCTTATCCAAAGCCATGTATCCAGCCCAGTAGTAAAGGCGGGAAGAGGTTCGACGCCGAAGGAGAAAACCAGAGAAAAAGGAAACGAGATGGCGAGTGTACTTATAGAAGAGTGGTTTGCTCCGTCTATAAAGAATCTTGTTTGTTTCTGGCCGACGGATATCGAAGAAAAACTATTTGCCTCAGGGATTTAGAGCATTTCGCGAACCGATCCCCACCCACGCTCTTCGGAAAGCCCTCTTGCCGTATATACCTCCGGTACATGCGAGTTCTATTGTAGGCCAGGAGGATAGAGGGGAAAAAAAAATATTTTGAACATACTGTACACGATATGAAGAGAAGCAGTGATCGGTAGGCAAACGTTGAAAATCGATAAAAATTGCACGTGTTTACCCATGGCAAAAGTGATAACGGGATTGATAAGAAATTTACAAATGTATTACGAGAAAGGAGGAGCGAGGCAGGAGAGGGAAGGACAGAGCGAAATAGTGAAAAATAATGTTAAGTATAAGAACCGTAGACAGAAAGCTTTAAGACGTTTGCATAAGTAATTCGAGCGCCTTAAGCGGTCGGCACGCGGGAATGGCTCTGGGTGGGGTTGATGCCGAGGATGATTGGGGCAGATGGGAAACGGGGGGTAGTCGGTAGGTAAGAGAAGAAGATGGAGGCTCTGATTAAAGAAAAATCCGCAACTTGTTGAACGTCTTAAATATTCATCCCCTGATGTAGCATCTACTTAATAACTAGTGTTGCCAACACTCGGCCAAGCGCAACCCTCGGCACCACCTTTCCTCCCTGCGCCGCTAAACGAGACGGGCTCTAGCTCACTCCACTTTCCATCCATTCTCTCCATCCCCCTGGCTCTGAGTCCTATACCCAAAAGGCAGACCCGGCCCCACGAAAAGTCACCCCCTCCTGACAAAGACCCCTGAAGCAGGGGTAGGGTAAATGAAATCCGCTAAAACGTTTTCTTAGCGGTATTCGCACGGCTAAGAGCTTAAAAGCGCCCTTAAATTTCTCGAGCCACCCCCCATCCCCTCGTCCGCCTACGCCCCTGTTACGGGCCACGTGCCCGCGAGTCAACTCGGCGACAATTCATCCCTCGCGGTCGCTCCTTGGGGATGCTAGGCCTGAGGATCACCGGCGGGCCCTGGATTTACCTCGAGGAAGAACGAAGTCTACCGAAGGTTCTAGGTCGGATTCCTGAAGGAGAGGCTGGATAGGATGCGTCGGGGGGATGATGGGATAAGCTAAGTAAAGCCAAGAGGGATGCGATTGCCACGGAGGGTTAATGGACAGGAGCGTTAAAGGCTACGACCTCGAGTATCGAGATAAGGTGGTTTGGGGGGGGGCGGAGGGAGGGATGAGGCTAGTCCGGTACTGTGAAAGGGTGCTCGGACAAAGGGGTTGGCTCAGTGATGATGGTGACTGTGGCGGAGGTGGTATGAAAAAGGAAGCAGCGAAAGATATAAGGCGCGAGGGGAACGGGTGAAGCAGAGGCGGACTAAGTGGTTGCACCTATAGGATGCCAGTCGGTAAAACAGAGCTGGTTCCAAATCGAGCCTGGCAGCGGTCCAGCCTAATGGAGACTCTTAGCGTAATTAAACGTAAACACATTCGAGGCGTCACGCTAATCTGAATGCTTATCGAGCTCCGGCGGTGTTGCCTCAGGGCCGTGTCTACCTGGCGCATTCATCCTTCGATATCGGGACACGGAATATATCAACCCTTTTGCCTCCTGTGCTCCGACTCCCGGGCCACAAAATAAAGTTTTCACGAAACACCTACGCGCTTGTGTTTAACGCCAGAAAATTAGCCGACCCGCACAACTTCTAATTGTTTTCTAATTAATTACTTGTTTGCATACAATTGGATAATACAAAGGAAAGTTAAAAATAATTTTCACTATTTTTTTCTTATTGATATATAAAAAATATATGTATAACTTATATTCGAATATTCGAGATACGACTGTAACCGGTAGTCGCATTATCTATAAAGGTAATACTAGGCGCCTGATATCGTTCAGCTATCGCACCGTAGTCCCTTTTAAGATCGCGTCTCGACGCCCGAGTGGCTGTCTAAACAAATAGAGGCTAATGGAAGCTCCGGGCCTTCCGTGCGGCCCGTATCGGCCTGATCGGTTCGTATCGATCGAATCGATCGGTTAAAGTGTCAGAAGGCGAGTTGGAAGGAAGCGCGTGTGCGACATGGAAATTTACCTAGAAGATATACAAGTGGTATCTATATTGAACTACAGAAGGAGTTTACGTACACAGACTATAGTGCAGTATCCAGAGATAAATAGATAAGGACCCCGAACGCCGCTCTTTAAAACGCATAACCCGTGCATGTGCTACCGCACTATATAAACATACATATAATATATATGTATGCTGACGATAGATCCAAAATAGTGTCTGGTGCCGTTGATAATTGATATTATTTAAAGCCACTAAGAGCTAATAGCCCGTCTACTAATAGCTCCCTATGATCGGGCCATTTCTTCTTCCAGCCATATAGTGCATATACCCTAAGGCCCTTTTTCGATAGATCCGGCCTAGTTACGGGCCTAATGGACGATTTTTATATGTAGATCGAATATCGAGTAGGTGTCCGTGGCTTTCAAACGCTTTTAAAATAATGGCTGTTTCGAAGACTTATTTTTTTTCCCCCCGAAAAGACAACGGCCTCCCTCTACCTCTTATTCCCCTGTGTATACAGATTATCCATGTACCGCGTGCAAGCACCCAGCAGACTGACTTAAAAGTGAATTGGGAAAGTGTCGTGTTTTATATCTCGTAAACAATACCTTAAGAGATTTCATTATGATAACTGACACTGACAACTGTCACTGTCACGTGTGTGGATATTTAACGCGAAACTTTAACAGAATCGTATACGAGTCCCTTATGGCTAATTTTCATTTAATTTCATAGCTGTTAGCCTTGCGTCACGCAGGCTAACCCTGTTAGTCGTTATGCCAAGTCGGCACACTCTCTTATCCCGGTCTATTGCTATACACACGTGATATATAATGCTCAGAGAAAAGACAGCTTTATGACAATATTTTTGCGCAACTCGATGCGATTAACGGCCATAACTATGCTTGGATTAGTTATTAAGTCTCCGTCGTAAATGCGCATGCGCAATAACGTGTCACATACCGGGACATGCCTAGATTGGATAATTAAGATCTTATTACACAGGGCATTCGGTGCGAAAGAACCTTGTCGCAATGTAACCGTATAAAGTCAAGGGAGTTAAAACGTGAGCGGATGATAATATTAGAGAAAAAATCATAAGAAAATACAAAAAAAAAATACTTAAAAAATAACAAGAAAATGGGTTTAAATGTCGGCTATTAAGTAAAGTCGTGCAACACGAAAGAGGCGCGACGCCAGTCGTACGTCAATTTCTCTTTTGGAACGTCTTCGTGGAATCGCATTCGCTGGAAACCAGCCTTAAAGTCAATGTCGCTAGCTGAACCCCTGACTATACTGGCGTGCTTGGTCGAATAGGTGGTACATACTGTACGTAAGTACGGAAAAGGAAAAAGAGAGAATTACAGGGAGTAAGACAGAGAGAGAGAGAGAGAGAGAGAGAGAGGGGGGGGGGGGGAGAGAGAGAGTAAGAAGATTTGAAAAAAGAAACAAGAGAAACACCATAGATACAAACGCCAAGTGTCGCCAGCGTAAATAGAAACCTCTTTAGGGGCATAACTCGACGCAGCCCGTCCGTGGAAGACTAACGCCCGTGGGGCGTCGCGACGCCCGCGAACATCTTCCTAACGTGGCCTGACGGATGGAGCCGGAAATAGCGGCCCGTAAGGAGACTCCTCGATCCCTGTATCCGTTATACGCGTGTGTGAGGGTTAGGTGTCAAGCTGTCTGGGAATCTCGGCTTTACGTATTCTTCTTTATCCTTTTTCTTGCTCCTTTTATTTTTTTTTTCACAAGCCCCACTTTGCACGGTTGGTAGCACTGTGCTAGATGCATCGACGGAAACACTTAAACCCGATTATTAAGCCGAATCGTGCCTAATCGTACCACCTGAAGATAGTTTTAGCACAGCTATCGGCCGAACGCATGGGCATGTAACACCCTAACTTCAGGCGGTACGTGCAGACTGAATAGCCCTGTAGGACCAAAGGTCTTTATAAATCGATCCGATTATTCGCACAGCGTAAAAAAATGGAATCGAGAGGGATTTTGATGAAACTAATTTTTTTCATAAATTCTCCCGCAAATTCGCAGTTTAAATAAATAACTCTGATTGACAGTGACAGGACGCGGGAATGTTATCTGTATATCACCGGTACACAGAGAGTACCCGAACAGACTTTTATCAACGAGATAAAAGTAGCGTCAGACAGGGTAGGTGGCGTGTGGAGGACGAGAGGCTAGGGGGGTAGCTAATATATAATAAGGGTAGTCCGGATGAGGATTTCTCCAGGCTAGAAACAGCACGTTCTGGGGTAAGTCTGTGCTGGAGGGGTGTGTTCCTTTGTTTGTCGTACGCTCCAATTACCCCGGAGCCCGGCACCGGTAGCTTCATAATTAACTCCCACTCATTTAACAAACTTTACTTTTAATGTTTTAAAAATAGTAATTAGCAGCTCTAGCGTGGGGCGGGGTGGTGGAGGGGACACGATAGAGCAAAGAGGAGCACAGTGCCGGTGCGGAAGGGTGGGTGCGCGAGGATCTATACATATATACACAGGTAAGGAGAAGGTAGCAGTAAGGTGCATGAAAACGAAGCGTGCAAAAGGGAGAGGGGGGGGGGGTTGTGAGAGGGGATTGCACATGGATCGCCGGCGTAGGAGGGGAGTTGGTACGAGAGGGGGGAAGAGTGGAGCAAGACGATACGGGAGAGGAGGGGACAGGGGGTTGTCAAGAAGGGGTGTAATTAACTATCATGCAACCCCTTCCAGCAGCGACCGGCTAAGCAAGGAGGTAATTGGACCAGAGTCTTATACGCGTGCGAGAGGGTAGGGGGATGAATTCGAGTGGCACAAGGAGGGGATGCAGGAGATAGGGTAAGAGGAAAGAGGGATCTGGACCCACCAAGCAGAAGGGTACGGCGGATGAGCGCGCCGGGGTTACGGCCCTGGCAGGATAAAGGGTTGCTTAAAATTGCACACAGTGCTGCATTATGGAACTCTGACGGGGGTTCCCAGGATCCCCTCAACCTTCCTTCCAGCCCCTACTCCTTGTCGCTGTGCTACCCGTACTCAAAGCCCATTGCTCCGATACTGGCACGAAAACCCATTAAACCCTTCACTCGCGAATTAATTGCGATCGTCTAAGGGCGAGTCTTTGAGCCTCGCGAAAAGACTGCTTCCTGGCTGGTCCGATTAAATTCGCAATATACGCCTGGAACGTCCGCTGTCTCCCTCTCTCTCTCTCACTCTCACACTCTCACTCTCTCTCCCTCGAGCGCGCCGTCATACCGTGCACAGAAATTGACCCTTGGCCCTTTTATAGGTTTAACCTGGTCTAACCTAAGCCAGCCTAACCCAACTCGTCGTAGAACGTGGAGCAACCTCATCGATACCGTAAGACAGCCAGACCCGTAGTAAGACAAGAGCGTGAGGGGTTCTAGTAGAAATTCCATTATAAAGAATCCAAGACCCGTCAAGGTCCTAGCTGATCTTGAATTGGTCCAGGGTGGACTCTGTACAGACTCTGGACTTGTCAATGAACATTTCAACTATCGTTACGACACAAAGTGTAACGTACGTGCGTCTGAGAATAGTGGCTGCTTAATAATCGCCCAATGGCCTTATCAAAGGGATTACGAGTCCGTAGGGTTAATCAAGCCCTAAGGCCTTTGCCTGGGCTCTCTGTCGGTACAGGCTGTGTCGAGAGGTGGCTTCTCTCCTCTTGAGGGGGCAGAGAAGCCTCTGAGGTGCTGCCAACTAATCAGCGCCAAGACGCTTCCCTTTTCTATGAGTAAAGGTCTCTGCTGTGCCGGTGAGGTTTACGGGCTGGTCTTTAGGCCTAGGTCATTTTCTCCTGTACTTTTTTTTTTCATTCACGTACAATGATTCAACCCCCTGTCCTTGCCTCTGCCGTAGCGATGATCGTTATCGGTGAAAGGACACTGGAATTGTAAGGGATGCAAAAAAAAAGAGGGAACTCTTACTGATAATTACGATATTTTAATATATTTAATAATATATTTTTAAGAACGAAAGAGAATAAATGAGACCCTTTCTCTTTTTATCTATGTCGTCATCTGTGAGATAAGGGAAGCTCGTTAATTAGAGACTAAAAAATTTAATCAACAGACAAAAGGAAACCCTCGACGTCTCACCCGCCGGCTCTGCAGACGCCATCGATTACTGTTTCATTATCGAAATTATTTTCAACCCTTGTTAAACCACGTCCGAGGGATGATAACACGACTGTATATACATACACTTAACGTAATAAAATGGCTATTGAAAATTTACACGGAAAATATAATTTATACTCGCGACTGCGTTAACAATTATTTTTTTTAACGATATTCAGATCGCGGACTCAAACGGTCGTTAAAGATACTAAGGGGGTGCAGCGGATCTCGTATTAAGAAAAAAATGTTTCTAATCCGCAAAGCCTGGTATAATTAACGAAATTCATTATCCTCGGCGAAACTAATTTCGCAACACCTCCGGCAGCGTCGCTGACGACGCCGACGCCGCCACGGTCCCTTAATCGTGAAAAACCTTGAAATTTAATTAAATTTAGGACCGCGAAAGTGAAAGAGAAAGACAGATAGATAGAGCGAGAAGGAGAGAGAGAGATAGAGACAGGGGGTGAGAAAGGGTACGCTAAACTGAAAGAGAGAGAGAGAGAGAGAGAGAGAGAGAGAGAGAGAGAGAGAGAGAAATAGTAGAGATACCACGAAGGTACTATAATGAATCGAGGGTTGACTGTTTTACAGAACTAAGGTAGATTCATGCTAATAACTGTTAACGTTCTGCCGTTGCGACGTAAAGTCACTGGGAGTTTCGGTGACTTTATTTTATTTCGTCTTAAAACACGAAGCGTCACAATCGCGTCGTCCGCCAATTGCAAAGGTTTGAGAGTTTCTTGAACGAGAGAGAATTTCAGCGACAGGCATTTTAGCCGTAAACGTTTACGGTAAGCCAGTACTGAAATATTATTGTAATTACTCATGGTGTTTGCTCGTGTGTGACTAACGAGAGAAAATGCGGAAGAGTCCTGAACCACGTGTACTGGTACAAAGCAGGTAACATTTAACTGGTAATAAATTCGAATGACAATTAACCGATCGCAGTGAAATATATTTCTAATTACAGTAAGTGCGCAATAAGGTTGATTAAAAAAAAAAGAAAAAAAATATCATCGCGCAATAATTTAACAGAATAAAAAAAATATCCGACATTCATTTTAACACGTTACCAAATCGTCATTCGAGGCAGTACGGTAGAATTGTGCTAGAAAGTTCACACTACATTTTTTAATGCCTAATCGAAAGAGCTCGATCAGCCGCGTCTGCTGGCTCGAAAGCAAATTTTTTTGCCGTCCAATTGAAAGAGACATTAGTTAGTATATTTGGTGGGGGTGGGGGTGGGGGGGAGGTTTGTATTTAGTCACGTGTCTTTAATTTTCACAAAATTTAAGAAGTTAATATAACAATATATTTCCAGATGGCTTAATATATGAGGCGTTTACTGTTAAAAAAAATGAGCATCGTTTAACGTATACTTTTCGAAAAATTACTGTTAAACGAAAAGCGTGCGGCGGCTGTCTCTCTCTCTTTCGCGTGTTCCTTTCCCCACCCGTAAAGCCCTTGACACAAAAAAAGACGTAAGCGTAAGGAAACCGTAAGTTATTTTGTGTGTGAAGGGCTTAAACGCTAGAGAAAAAAAAAGGAAAGCCGCAGCTGATTTGGGCTTTCGGCAAGCATTATGATTTATTTATCGGATCAATTATTGTTTTCTAGCATTAAATTCACATTTTTCATATACCTTTTTATTTCTTCCACGAAATTCAGCCCAACTCCACCGTGCCGCCTTAATTCTGTTTCACGACAGCACAGCACGTGCGTATATTTCATAATCACTCGTATCATTATCAATCATGATACATAATCGTACTGACATATATTGCGATTATGATAACCGTACGATAAGGTCAACTACAAAAAAAAATGATGAAATGATTTAATAAATTATAAAAAAAAAGTATTTGACAGTAATTAATCAGGTTACCAAATGATAATTTTATTTTATCTCAGATTACATAACAAATGCGTGCATCAAGCGTTTGTATATGCAAATTATTTTTTATTTTAAATCTGACAAATCAGGCTAGACGAGCTTCCCCGTCGTATCCACGTGACAGCACATACTCACATATGATTTTATCCTTAACTATCCGTACAGTGCGAGCAAAAAAAAAGCTTCAATCGAGTTAGCGGCTCGTCAATTTGGGAATTTCATTGTGGTTCTGGTTCCCTGTAGAAACCCATTGGATCTTCCTAATCGTGGGGGGATTCTGGTGGATGGTGTAGAGAAGGAGGAGAGGGGTGGGGGTCGGTTGTCTAGGGGATTGAGGCGAGTCCCGTCTTCGTATTTTCGAAGTTGGGAGTCGTGTATGGGATGAGTAGCTATCGGCAGATAGAATAGAGTGAGAGAGAGAGAGAGAGAGAGAAAGAGGGAGGTAGGAGGGAATAGCCCACGGGATCGCACAGCATCTTCCATACGGAAACCAAGAATCGCGATTAGGTACCCAAGGTGGTGCGCGAGCCTCGTGAGAGAATTTCAAGTTTTCCCCCTTCGCCGTCCCTTGTATCCTCTGCAATGTTGAACATAGACGACATAAAGTGTTGCCACTCCCAGGACAACTGGGATCGTTTAAGATGTTACAGTATCAACACTAAGTATATAATATTCCCTAGAATTTTGATCTTGTTGAAATTCCATCTTGTTCCAGGGACTCTGAGTCTGAGTAGCGCGTCACTATGTATATGGACCTGAACATGACCCTGGTAACGTATCTTGGTGCCTATGGATCTACACAGTTTTCGCAAGACGTTAGACCGATTCCAGGGATAAATTTACGAATTCATAACGTTTCACTAGATACGCTGAAAATGCTTGTTATTTTGAAAACTTCAATAATTTCGAAAATTTATCATTCAAAACACCGTCGAATGATAAGAAAGCTACGAGGGCATATTCTCATGGATTTTCATAAACAACATAATTTTGCAAAATTTTGAGGCGCTTTTTTCAAACTTCCATTCGCACTTCGCACAGTCAATTTAATTCAAAAAATCTTCACTGTACGTAGAAAAATAACTATCCGAACATATAACGCCCGAAGATATTTGTACAGTCCGTGTAGTTACTGCACGGAGTGCCCATTTGAAAGCGCCAACACTTCGTAATTATTTGGTGTTTTATAGTTATGATAACAAGAAATTTCTCCGAGTGCACGCGACCACGCATCTTTTTTTTTCCGCACAAATTCTCAGGACGATCTCACAAAATTTACTTGCCTGTACGAAACTATACGGAACATCCATAATTACTTCATTCTCTGTGCGAGAGAATAACGTCGAATCGGCACGTCGCCTCGTACGCTGACTGGAAAAATTATGACTTTAATTATTATTAATATTATTAATAACACCGAGTCCCATACCAAGGTAGAAACGTCCTGCGGTCTTCCGAAGGTACGGCAGGTTTCACCAGGAGTGAACGCGAATGGGTTATAGGCACGTGTGTAACCGGTAAGTATCGAGACGAAATTTCATTCCGGATGGAAGGACCTGTAGATGAATGATGGGGGTTTGGCTGTATATTCGCAAAGATCTACAGGGGGTCTCACAAGGAAGCCGACGCTAAGTGAGCAAAGCTCATATCCTACACGGTAGAACCATACCGCGAGATACATGTTACCCGTCACAAGATCGGACTTCCACGAAGCACCGTGTTTCCTAATTAATTAAAGTAATAACGAGGCCGCAACAAAATTATTCCACGTTGGCCTCTCGCGATACGAGTTCAGCCCTTTCGCAGCTACTCAAAGCCACAAAAGCGCGCGTAGAACGAGTAGCATAGATACAAGGGGACTAAACAAAATTTTTAGTCAATTTTGAAAAAAAAAATGTACAAAGCCATTACCTAGCACCGAGTCCTCCCAAGATAGAAACGGAAGGCTACGTATATTGGGGGATGCCTGTAATGAAAAAGACGGTACACGGAGGAGCGTCGCTTTAGGGCGGATTCTCTCAATATTTTAAAGGATTTAAATTCGAACGCCGGACGTCCAGACGAATTTCACAGTACGTGGCGTTTAAAGGGACGCCTGCCGACAGGACCTCCTGAATGATTAAAACGGTCTCGTCCTGCCAGAAAGACCTTTTCGAGATGTGAATTTCCAGAGTCTCGTACGCCTATCTATCTGTATGGTATGTACAGCACTGCCGTAGCCAAGCGCCGGACGATCCAACTATCGCCAGATGTGAAACTTCGCATGGAAAAGTATACATCGTAGAAAGTTGAAACGGGGCGAGGAAAAGGTCGAGGGTTCCCGGGAGGATTTAAAGTGGAGATAAAAATAATATTGATGACCCTTGATCGTTGAAAAAAAATCATTAAAAAAAAATAAGAACCCTCTTCCTCCCCAAAGAAACAACAAACGTTAATGATTTCGCGATCCGCACCATCGCGAGTTCTCTCGTTACAAGAGGGACCACTTCATTCGGTACTCGTGACTGGCTCATTGTGGGTCCTCCGTATCTCATCGCGTTAAATGGCCGCTAAAATTAAATCATTCTTGAGACAAAATGGAATGAAAAGAAGCATTGACAGCCGAGAGTTACGCCCACTTGGTGCGAGAGGCCAGTGGACGGATTGTGGTACTGTTGGTAGGGAGAGAGGAGCGGAGGGGGGGGGGGGCAACGGGAAGGTGAAGGGGAAGCGGGGTCGCAAAGGAAAGACAAGGAGGAAGGGATAGCGATAAAAAGAGTCCTAGGGATATGGGAGCACGAGAGGGAGAGAGAGAGAAGAGAGAGAAAGTCAGAGAGAAAGAGAACGTAGTCAAAGAACAGAACACGGAGTCATCCGGTATCCTTATAAGGCCCAGTCATGGCCCGTGAATGGAAGCATTATCGAACGAAAGGCCCAAAGCACAATGGTTTTCTTTGAGAAATTCGACTCTGTCGACAAATTACGAAACTATGAGCCACTCGAAACAATAACACTACGAGCGCGCCCGTTCGAGTTCCTTGGCGGATATTTTTCGGGCCCATTCCCTATCACGGGACTCTAACGTAACATACTCTACCAGTGTATACGTATATCCGTATACTGTATTGACTCGTCTCATAATGCCCCAGACACAATAATAACAGGGCTGATCCTGACTGCAGAGGTTCAAGGAGCTCGGGACACCCTGACCCGAGACTCCAGGGGTTCCTGTTCCAATCCTTGGTAAAAGGCGAGTATCGACTAACCGAGTATGGAGACGTGAAAATATAGAATTAAGGTGATATAAAGCAGTGTCGATTACTTTGGGCCTTATACATTAGTTTCAATAATGTTTCAATGTACCTGAACGTCATTCTATGTCTTTGACGTTATAATTTTGTGTGTGCTATACATACGGTGTTAAGTCAGATCGGTATACGTATGCCCATGGGTCCCAATATAGGACTTTGAAGTAATAGGAGGGGAGGTTGAAAGTACTTGACGTCACTACCGGTCCCGGTTATTTGATCTGAACTGCTGCGGGACGTAGAAGACGCTCCCACAAGATCTATTGACTTACGGGGGTTCGAAGGGCCTCTTAAGTGCTATGGAGGTGTCGAAATGCTCTTGAATAAATAGGGGGAGTAAGGCCCCCTTTCGAAATCCGGACCGGAATACCAATGAGGTGTCGGACCGTGCGTCACGCGTGCCTATACATACTGAGGGCCACTTTTTTTTATTCCTGATCGAAGTTGGGCCTTACGCTGGGCCTCACGCTCATATCCGGTAACTAGCCTATAGCCTTGTTCCAACAGCGGTATTATTACACGGGGCGCTAGTGAATGCCTGTGCAGGATGATATTCACTGACCCAAGTACTGGGCCCAATCCATCGGGGCTAGGTATAAGCCTACCGCGCGATTTATCTCTTAACGATCCCATGTAATTGCCGATCGTCGATAATTACCGAGAGTCCCGTGCTTTTTTCATGGCTTGTGTGTGTACTAACGATCGTTAGGCCCAAGAAAGGGGCCTCACCGGTTGTAGCGACGGGTAATTATCGGAACGCGACATGCGTACTGATTAACGTGTTAAAGTACTCACGAGGAAGTGTACTTTATATGGGACCTACACGAGAACGAAGTACGTAGGATTAAAGAAAAAAAAAGGCCCAAGATAATCAAACGAAATAGGTTCCTCCCTGCTGCAGAAAATTGATACACTCTGCTGGGACTTACGAGAGAGCTCGAATTACGGGAATAGGAAATGGTCCAAGAAACGTCCGTAGTAATAAATCCTGTATCGAGGCAGTAAAGGACTTTATGGAATTCAAGTGGATCCCTTGCGAAAGGGAACAAATCAAAGTGAGTATAAGATATTGATTTTGACCAAATAACGTATAAATATCTCGTGAAATATTTACCTCCAATTTGTCTTTATTCTTCGTAAAATATTCGAGCAACTTTGACACGCGAACGACAAAGCGACAACAGCCAGGACGATTACGATACCGTTTCATTATGCGCGTGCATTAGCATAGAGGAAAAACAGACTCGTAAACCTAAAACCGACAGTAGAGCGACGTCGGTATGATCCAATTGTTTCACATCAGTTCCCATGGAGATGCTCGGCGTCTCCGATCGCTTCCGGTCGACTGATTACGCAAGTGTCACGCGGATGAAATCCTCGAGCGTTAATCGAATAATCGAGCATCGATCGTAAGACGAAATTGCACCCGCGAGCATTGCAATGCTACCCTGTATACGAAAGTTAGCCCCCCCCCCCCCACGATAACAAGGATGGTTTAAAAAAATTGACAGGTCCTCCCGCCCCCCCCCCCCCCAAATAAGGCTTCGCTAAGCAATAGGTCAAAAAGGAAACAGAGAATGGCTAACCCCTATGCGTGCAATTGGACAATTTGGTCACGTGACACAGGTTACTCAACTACAACCCCTAGATCAGCTACCACCCCCAAGTCAGCACGCAAAGGCGTCGAACTATTGTATCATAATAAAAAAATCGATCATCCGATTCTGGCTGTGTGAAATATTTTAACCGTATCTCGAGAGGGATGAACGGGTCATTATCTCCTCGGGTAGGGTTGAAATAAATAGATTTGGTAGTTAGTTAAAGGGGGTAGGGGGTAGGGGGGTGGTGGCATCGGAGAATCGCGGCGGTCTCGCGTTGCGGAAGTCAAAAAATCGTCCCCACAAATCACCGGGTACAATGGCCCGATTGTGTGTACAGGAGCGAGGGGGGATGGGTGGGTGGTTAGGAGGGGGGGAGAAGTGCGCACGGTATATACGTATACATAGCCACCCCTTGGAACACCCTGTGTATCCTGTTGTACACAGTATAGCGCATATATATCCTCAACTATATTCCTCTTTCTCTTGTGCTCCTAGTACAATCGGAGCTCGTATAGATGCAGGCCAGGCACTAACTAGGGTGGCAATAGGGGCCAGGGGTTGCATCATGGTCGGAAGGCCAGGAAGTTAGGGGTTGGAAATCTATTGCCGGATGTGAATATATACAGTGCCAACCCTCTATGGAAATTCGAGACCGTATACTGGGGCTTGGCTAGTCGGCCTCACGCGTCACTACTATATTAACCTTATTCAATATAATCATGGTTTACTGTACTATAGCGTTTACTAAGGGTTGTACCAAGGATTGTTAATGTAACTGTGATATTGTAATACACAGTGTATACACATATATATATATATATATATATATATATATACACGACGTTACTACAATGTAAAGCCACGTGGGCAAAGATTTACTCAAAATTCCTCAAACGACCGGGGGTTACGCGGTAGCCAACCGCGACGCCCGGCGTCCCGAGGCATTCTGAATCTGACGGCGACGTCCCGACGCCTCGAATGGCCATATACTTGGGGCATGCGCAATTTCCCCCAACCACCCTCGACCCCGATCAGAAAGACTTGGTAGATCGGCCTTTTTTTACAATGTAAGGATGATTCGCGTCCGCCATACTCCGTATCTGCTAACACACCCAGTACCATAGTCGATTCGCAGTAACGCCACGAGTATCCCACTAAACGCTATATCTATACGTTATATCGTATAGGAATATGAAGAAAGCCATACTACCGTACATATACACACACGAGGTCTGCAGAATGCTGTTGGCTGATTCGTATAATGAAATGTCTGTGAGATGATGAGCACGCAGGGCCGTAAGTATAGCGTAGAGTCTTGGCCCCTGACCTATGTCCACGTAAAAGGAACGAGAGTTTCGCAGCGCGAAGGGTACAGAGGGGTCGCGTGCGTCTCCGTCCCGTGGACGCGCGACTAGGTTAAAACGGGCAAGATTGAAGCTGAGCGTGCATTCCTGAGCGCTGTATCTTCCGGTGGGAGAAAGATGTCTTCGCGAGAGAAAGAGGACGAGAGTTTATCCCGGAGACTGGCAATTACCTGGATCATTTTAATATAAATAATTATTCGGTCCAGCCTTCGCGTTCCACCCTTTTACGTACTGTGCCGAGAAGTCTATCGGGATTTATAAGTCTCCATCCCGAAAGGCCAACTGGCCAACAACCAATTTATCATTCTCACGTTGCCGATTTAAACCGATTTCACCTGGTATCTGCGTCTTTGCCATAAGGATCTCTGGCATCCACAAGGGTACGAGAGAGATACGTATATAGTGCGTGCCGATCAATTTATTTATTCCCAGGACTATAATCGATCCGTGATTACGCGCGCCACGGCGAGAATACACGCCCGGGGATTATTACCACGGGTACTTATTGCATGCCAATTAATGATACAGGATTTAATGATACGTCAGGAAGAATCGAGAAGAGGATCCACCTTGCTACGGTGTTGCCTACTTCGAGTTTCTAGCGAACACCGGGTATATGCTTGATGAAAATATTTTTAAATATATGGAAACCCAACCGTCGAAGAAAAATAATGAAAACTTTATTAAATAAAGGTAACAATTTATTTTAGGGTCCTTAGTACCACGCACGTCCATCATTCAATAATCAATATGCTAAAAAAAATTTAATCAATATCAGGCCGACGATCGTTTCAGGAATTTTTGGTAAATGCCAATTCCAGCGTCACAGTCCGTTATTCGTTATCTATCCTACTCAAATCTTATCGTCTCTCTCACTCGCATTCACGCACAGCTTATTTCATGAAAATTTCTTCGCGTCGTCTTCTTCGC
This sequence comes from Trachelus iudaicus, assembly GCA_030142595.1. Taxonomy (NCBI): domain Eukaryota; kingdom Metazoa; phylum Arthropoda; class Insecta; order Hymenoptera; family Cephidae; genus Trachelus; species Trachelus iudaicus. Next base: position 627,137 of record JARQTH010000394.1, on the reverse strand, counting down.
TACAAAGATCGCGCCCGATCGGTGATCCTACACGAGGAAGAGCAGAACTGAAAAAGATTTACTTTTAAAAAGTTATCCGAAAAATAAAATAGACGAAAAGCTTCCGGAGAATAAAACAGTACAAAATATAATACGTTATACTCGAGTTGACCTTTTGATCTCTAAGACAGAGTATCTCTATACACATTTACGACTATCGAACCACCTGAAGATGGTTTAACCATAGGAACTAACAGAAATCAAATGGACAGAAACATCTTCGAGTGATGTGCGTGGACTGAATAGCCCCATGTATATGCATTCATCAAGAGTACAGTCCTATCAAAGGATTTCATCGTGATATGCACAGAGATCTCACGGGATAGATATTTGGCTGGGTGAGAAAATACAACTTTTTTTGAGAACATCCCCTAGACGGGCTATACGCGTTATGCCCTCGTGAAAAACGGTTCCAGAAGTCAAGACACGCGCGTTGTAACCACAATTCTTTATTCGCAATTTATATCCGCCACTTGTCGCTATGGCAAATCGTAAAGCCCGTCAATAAAGACGAGCGAGTCTACTGTGAATGTTAGAGGAGGGGGGAAAGGGAGGGGGTGTAATATGACGTGACGGATGTAACGATGTAATAACAATAATAATATTACGAAAATGACAAAGTCATTCAAACGGTACTCAGGGGTGTATAAGGATGCATTTTTCTTTAGCATTATAACTAAGGACAGGGGTGAATATGCGAAAGTATCCCCGCGAAAGCGTCATATAAGTACATGAAATATAGTAAAAAATTATATTTTTATTATATAACATGTACATGTTGAACATACAATTTTTATATATCCCATATACATGCAGAGTATATTTTATATTTTTTAGTGTATTTTACGAGAAAGCATGTATCCTGCATGTCACTATGCTACAGGCATTTATTCTAATGTGCGTAAAGTTGACTAAAATTTGTTATTCTTTTTATATTATTATATAATTTGTAAAAATGCGTGTTGAACTAATTGTACATGTGCATATCCTGCAGAATACGCGTACGTCTTAAGTGCGATCTGAAAAAATCATCGTAGCACTTTGATGACGCCAGATCCAAATACCAACTTCAAAATATCCGACGGTAAAATATGAAATATCTAGTAAATTCACTCTCGGATATAAGTTTTCTTACGAGTCCAAGTTTAAGATAATTTTAACAAAATTTGATACTGGTTCAAGCTATAAATCTGCCGACTCAAAAATCGAGTGTTACCATGGTCCAAAAAAATTTTTAATTTTAAGATAACCACGTGGAAAATATAAATCTGACTATGAGATGTGGTGCGAAAGTGTATTAATTTTTTTTGCCGTTGATATTTGGACGTGACGCCATCGTAATGCTACGAGGATTTGTTCAGCTCGCACTTACGACGTCTAGGATATGTCCAACTGGCATCAAAAAAGTGTGGGATATTGTGTGTAGGATTTATACCCTCCATATTTACCGGGTGTACAATACAATGCGGCTGAAAATTGTATATTCAAGAAATGTAAATAATATAAAGAAAAATATGTTTTTACTATATTTCGTATATACGAAATTTTCCCGGAGTTAGGAAAATCACGTGGGATTAAAAATAAAAGGGTACCTGTGCATGGGGATATAGAAAGAAATTGAGAGAAAACAGTAAGATTTAGTGGAGCCACTATACGGCAAGACGTATGGGTCCAATACCGCGTTAATGAGTTCTAATGGGAGTTCGTAACGATTATATCGTCGGGCTTTTCCTTCCGGTCGAACTTTTCTTTCTAATTAAGAAACAAATAAGCGGAGTTCACAGTGGCCCCGGGCCTGGGGCAGCTGTTAATAAGCGCCTGTACGTTATTAAAGCCGGATACCGGAGTGAAATAAGCAAAGGAGAAAGAAGCGTTGAGTATAGAAAAAGATTCCAAGACGGAATGACACGGTACAATGCGATTAACCCAAATGACCATTTCGAAGATAGAAAAAAAAAATACTCACAAGATTTATCAATAATTTTCAAAATTCCGGTCCGTTCGCTCGACTGATAAAAGTCCCCGAAAAAAATTGTATTAAATATTCAAAATTCAAAATTGTTATCCCGATAACTCACCGCACACGAACTATCCAACTGATCTCCGAATGCGCAACGCGTACGGTAAATCTGTAACTAAAAAGTTAGATCGTCTTAGTCATCAGCTAGACATCCAGAATCCAAAAGCATCACGTTATATATTGAGTATCGAGTACCGAGAGTCGTATCAAAGGAGATAATTCATTTTCAATATCCAATTATAATAAACAAGATGTCATTTCGTCATCTCGCGACTGCAGCCGCACCCAAATCCTCCGGTATACAAGAGTTAAACTCAGTACCGTACAGCGAACAGCTGGAACAAGGTACCGACATTGAGAGGTGCCCCCAAGCTGAAAAAAAAATTAACAAAATCCCCGCGACAAGACAATTTTTAAATTTTCCCGCCACAAACCAACATCAGTCGCGTACCTACGTGCCTACGTCTGCAAACGTACATAACCTCCAAAAAAGAATCCTTATACCTGCCCACGTATTCACCTATACCCATATAAATGCCCGAGTGGGTGGGCCCCTCTCTTGCGTTCTACTTATCGAATTGTCAGGGGCGGACATATTCGTACCCAGGCGATGTCAAAGATTCAACCAATACGACGCCGCGAGCAGATGGCAGCACTTGAGAACCCCTGAAGCCCAATAACTCCGTATTATAAGCCGGGAATGACTCCGCACTATGGCATATTATTATATTATACCCGCGTACCTGATATCACTTCCATCTTTCGATCGGATCGAAACTAATTTGATTTCAAAGAAAGCATCGAACCACGTGCCTCACTTGCCTGCCTGCCCGGCGTAGATCGTAGCTCAGGACCGGAACTGTCCCGTGGCACTATGGGATTCATTATATTTATTACTCGCCGGAAACGTCTAATTTGCCAATGAAAAAATGACGGCTAATCAAATTGGGTCTAACAGATAATTTTACATTATGAAATCGCACGAGCAACCCGTGACACTCAACACATACAGATACACATAAAACATACTGTCAGGATATAAAAAAGCACCAACGTGGTAATTACTTGAAAATAAAATCCAACATTAATATATACATCTATACAATCGAGGTGCAGGAGGCTGCTATATATATACAAATATAAATTTCCAAAGGCACTCCCCACTTTTTTTAACACTTCCAAAAATACCTATTCCAATGACTGCCCGTCGTTACTCAACCCCCCTCCCTCCCCCTCCAACACTCCCGTCATTCCTCCTCCATAGGGGTTACAATTCTCAAACCCACCCCCTCCCAAAGCATCCACGACTCTCGCCCGCTCGTTGAATAATGAATGGTCGATTTTGAATTATTTATTTCCGTAATTAGCATAGGCACCGAGAGAGAAAGATAGCCTACCGATGAATCGTACGAGATAAATGACACGGCGATATTTTATCTTCCACCCATCCCCCCTTCACCCCCCCTCCACCAAAGTCCGCCACCGATCGCAGATTGAACTTTCATCCCTTACACCGTTCTCACAATCAGCCAACGAACTTCGCAAGAGCGTAATATCACAAAGTCACCATCCGAACCCCATAATAACGTTATGCCACCCCATGGAAAATCAGTCAAATTTTCAAAGTAAAAAAATTTTTTCAAATCAGCCCGACATACAAGACCACACTATACTGCATGCCTTATACGTATACATATCACGGATACGCATGTACAAATTGTTCGCGTATGGTATAGTCAAAGTCACGTGCACTATATGCATACATATAAAGCCTTATCTCAATTTTACTTTTCGCCTCGTATAAAACGCTGTATAAATATACAAGTAATAAAGAACAAGGGGTACGATGGCAAAAGTAGTGCAAGGATCGTGGGTGGTGATCGGAGGAAAGGGAGGAGGCTGTGCTAGTGGAAGCACCAGGAGTGTACCAACTTATGCCCCCTCTTTGCTATATCTGTATCTATAAGTACGGCCGCACGGTTTATAAGGTGCGTATATAGGAAATACGGGCCCAGGGACGTGTCTAAAGGGGGTGGCTACGATGCAATAAGTATGGAAGAAGAGAGAAAAGAAAAAAAACGGTGCATTTTTATGACGGCGTCGACGGGTCACGTTTTTCTCCATATTTTTACAATGTAATGTGCCTACAGGACGGTACACAAGTACTTGGTATGGTTTCAGGGAATTGCGGGTGGACCTTAATGCAGCGTACACAAAGAGAACAGAAGGGACTCTTCTTCGCGCAGTCCTTAAGTCCAACTACGGTCCGTAAGTGCGTTTCTCATATGTATACATCGAGTGCGTATAGACACTGTATACATGTGTGTATACAGAATGCGCGTGGGCACGTAAGCAGATCCGCGTTGAGGAGACACCGGCGCTCTTTCTACGGGAGTTTAATGTCGTTGTGGGCACTTTTTTATTAGCGGGACGACGCCATGAATACGAGCGTCGCGGAGGAGTCGTGTGGAGCTCGGAAAGAGGCTGTAAAGGGATAGTGAAGAGAGACAAGAAAAATTGTAAAAGTTGGGGAGAGGGGGGAGGGGGCGGGGGGATTTCTATGTCAAACGATTTTTGACAAGTGACGCGCCTGCGTGTCGGCTGATCGATGAGGATCGAGAATAATTGACATATCGATGATTATCGTGGAGAAGAATAGGAGCTGCGGTGGGGAGGAGAGGGGAGGTAGGGGTTGGATCGAGTTACGTTATACGAAAAAATTTGGCTAACGTGATATAACGACTGGGCGATGTTATGACGTGTGATATATATATTTTTTTTTCGATAAATATAGATCAGACATTTTTTTATCACTATGCCTTTACGGTACGTTGTCGCGAGGACATAATACGCGATAACGATATATGCAGTGCAGACGTTATGTATGATATGTCACAGTGGTATATCAAATATATGAATTTAAAATACGAACAAAAAACATCTGAGATGTAAAAAAAACTGTGCCGAGTGCGTATAGTGATTTTAGGTATGTGAATGTATAGTGTTGTGAAGGCAGCCTTATGCTGGCTGAAAATTAGGTGTGAACGGTAGGTTGATCGGCAAAATGCATTCGATTGTGTACGTGGATGGTGCGAAATGAAAGGGAACGGTGGAAAACTTTCTCGCGAACGAATCGACCGATTTACATAATTTTTTGTGTGGTCAAAGAGGCTTATCCCTAGAACATAGATAATCCGTAGGACTTTATTGAATTTGCACTGATTTCGAGAAAACAATTTTTCTTTTTCTAAATCATCGCTCCAGCTACTATACTGCTGTACAGTGGCTCTGGTCGTCTCGCCTCGGTACGCTATACGTACTTGGCGCTAGACTCTACCGAATCTCTTCATTAGGGAACTTGACGTATTAATATTAAAATCGTACATACACACGTTTACATTGAATTTACGATACGTTTAGCAGAATCATTAAACTTATATGAATTTTACGCATTGTTAAACATTAAACGTCTCGATGGCCGCAGCTCGAAAGACTAAGCGTATACCACTGTCGTGAAGTCAGCGCAGTGTCCAGTTGAATTACATAAACGGGCTGTACATTGAGTTTCAAATACCGTGCACATAGCCACGTTATATCATAGGCGTGCACGAAATTTCGTATACCGCGTACGCCGTAGGACGACATATATATACTTTCCATAAAGTTTCCAGGATAAATTTTCACGAGCGCCAAAGTCGAGTAAAATAAATTCAAAAAAGATCCCAAGCAGCCTAGCGAAGAGATGGGTGAACGGTAGTCGGCGAGCTCGTTTGCCAATTATTAATAAACTAATTGCGGCTTCCGCGGCTTCCCGATCCCGCCCCTAGTACGTAAATCAAACGCGGTCCGGAGTTGCGTGACGAGAGGCTCTTACGCACTCGTTACCAGAAGGATTTATCGTCCTTCCGCCGTGGACGCATCCATCCTCCTCGCCTGCAGGTAGCCGAGGGTGTTTATCCGTAAGATATGAAACGAACGAAACGCGGATGCAAGTAAGTGGAAATAGCGAAAGATAAAGAAATTTTTGCACAACGAAATTTTGACATCCGACAAAAAATAATTTAAGACAGTCGCGACTTTCAATTAAGGGATGAATCGACCCTCCTTGAACGGTGCGATACAAAGCAGAAAATCCTTAGCAGCATCCAGTCCTCCCCCCCGCCCCTCGCCAAGAGACAAAAAGGAGCTCGATTCGTTATACCGCGCTAGAATCGAAGGAAAACCAAAGGGGGGTGGATTGGGGGGGGGTGGATTGGGGGGGGGGTGGACTATGGTAGGGTGGTACGACATCTCGGCATCACGTGCCTGCTGATATTAGTTCATACATCGCGGGTAAACATGCACCGGGAGAGTGTAAAAGTGGAGCCGAGAAAGGGGAGGGAGCCGAGGCACGTATTTGATGTAAACTACTGAACCCCTGCTTGCCACCCTTACGATACCCAACAAGCCCCGTTACTTCGTATAGAATCTACCTAGCCTATCTCTTTCTATACCTATAGCTACATGTGTATATATATATATATACATATATACATATAGCAATCGACCTATAGTGCCAGCCACTAGCTCAAGAACCCACGGCGAACCCTACTTTCCTATACCAACCCCCCCACTCTTTCGCTCCCTTATACGTTCTCCTTCCCCCTCCTACCCCCCTTATCACCCCCTACCTAACCACCCCTCCTCTACGCGCGACTCCGCGCCACCACGCGGTTCTCGGTGAGCATATTGAATCTTATGAATTTGTGGCTCGTGTGGCCGCGGAGAAAAATTTAATTTCCCCGCCGTTTCAGTTTTATGCTGACGGGGCTGCTACCCGATTGCCTATGAACCTTATACACCCCACCCCTCACCCTCACGAGTGGCGCATCTGTCCATTTCGGGATTCACCTTACCGTCCCCCCCGCGTCCCTCTTGCTTGTATATAACTATACGTGACATTCATTCGCAATCGTAATATTCTCATTTTCTTCCTGCCCTCATTGATAAGCCGCTACTGCGCCCCTGGACGACTAAGGGTTCCAAGGGTCAGGGGGATGATAACACGTATAGCTCACAGCGTTAGATCTTACGGAACGCTGCTTAATGTCAGTGCATTTTAAACGGCACAGCCATAGGGGTTGAACAGGTTACCAGAAGCTACCGCTCTGCTTTACCTACGAGGTGCAAGGGAGACGAAGGGGATGGGAAAAGGTTAGAAGTTGGAACGAGGGGATGAGAGGAGGAGGGCGGGGTGAAGGTATGAGGCGAAGCTTCGACGGAGGGTAGGGAGAGGGAAGAGAGGGTGAACGGGGGGAGGGAGGGCGAGAATATTGGTTGGCTTGTAATACCGAGAGTGGAGGAGGCAGGGACCCGGCGAATATTAAATATATTATTACATTCATTCTCATTTCCCTTTAGCTCCGGCATGCCTGGCCCCTCTCCTCTACGTCCTCGGGAGTGTAGTATCGAAGTATCCTTCGAGTCCGAACAAATGTTGTTCGAACCCATCGGGAATTTCATTGTAACGATACAGTGACGGTGGATGGGCGATCGAGGAAAAAAAATTGCAAGTTGCGAATATGGATATAGAAAAAGAAATATCACTCACCCTTCGGTCGAAAATTCCCACGGAAAATTCACGGCCTGCAACAAAAGTGGGGGGTGGTGATTACAAAGTATAATTGATCATGAAATATAAGTATGGTATTTTTAGTCCTTCAGACCCAGCGGTAAGTTGCGACAAAATTATTGACCATCTGGCACTTGTGTTAGTTCGGAATTTATGCGGAAGATAAACGGGACTTAATCAGGGTCAAACGTATTTCCATGCGTTGTGAATGATAAGAGCAATGTGGAGAGACGATAATGAGAAAACGTATCGAGGGAAAATTGTATGTTGGTATAATAATGACAGGTGGAAAATAAAGATATATTTTCAGACTACGGTAGAGGATGATACAGAAGTACCAAGGAAAATTGGTGAGCCGATTGAAGAAAAGAAGCAGGGAAAGGTCGCTTAGAAAAATGGCAGAAAAAACGGTAAAAAAAATTCATATTGCGAATAAGAACAATGAGATGGATTCTGGTGAAAATAAAAATTGTACAGGTCGTGCAAAAATATTTGACCAAAGACAAGTGGTCCAAAATATACTGGTACTATTGTGTACATATGTGTACGGTGTAATGTAAAAATGGTAAGTGAAAAAAATGCCCAATACTATTAGAATAGACAGATATAACAGTTTAGCTACGAGACAAACCACTTATGAGTAAAGCACAGAGGATATATGGGTAGATAAATTTATTGTGCCCTAGGCAATCTATGGGACAAGGAAAGCTAAAGTATGAGGGAAAACCCATAGAGTTCGCAAGGACACGCGTGAACAGACGTTTAGATATCTGAAATTGGGTATTATTCAATGACGAAAGAAAATTTAATATTTTTAGTTCCAATGGACGAGTCGTGGTCTGGAGGAAACGTAATAAGCAGATGGAATGTAGGAATGTAATGAAAAAAAAAAGAAAAATAAAGCACAGCTACTTCCAACCTCTGAGACACGACGTAGACATTCTGCTGGTATGGGGTTGGGCGATTGTAGCTAAGACTTTTTGAATTAATTGACAGTAAAGCGGATCAATGTGTTTATTTAAATGTTTTTAAAAATAATTTACGTAAAAGTGCCAAAAAAATTTAATCTCGACGAGTCCATTATATTTCAGCAAGATAACGATTCCAAAAATAGTGCAAAAAAGAGGTAAGAGATAATCATTACACAACGTGCAGGAATAACTCCATACGCCTCCACAATCCGCGGACACGAACCCCATAGGAAACTTATGGGACGCCTGGAAATTCAAGATACACGGAAACAAAGAATTGAAAAGTACAGTCCTAGGTGAAACGAACAGTATTGAATCTACTGTAACAAGAAAATTATTTTTTCCAATGGGAAAAACGCATGCGGAAAATTCTTTAAGCTAAAGGAGGACCAACCGATCTTTTCACCAGGGTTAGAATTAAAAAAATCAATTACACGCATTTATGGTGCTACATATACAGTGAGACTCTTTTTGACTTGATTTTATTTAAATCGTTCTATACATTTAATTTATTTTTTTAACTACTTCATATAAGATTTCGTATCTTTATAGGCAATAATAAATATTGCGTTTTCAAATAATAATACAAAGTATTTTTTTTAAAGACCTTTGGTTTCAGTTTATACATATAATACGGAATTTAAATATGTTGTACGGAGACTTTTCTTTACCTGTATACATGGGATAGGTGGGAGGAGGGGGAGTTGACTTGTCTCCAGTTGATTTTTCGAACGAACGTGGGTTTACAAGAATTTTTCATTTTTCTTTATTCGCTATCTCCAAAATTTCGCGTGTAACAAGAGAAATACAGTGAACAGGGGTTGGGGGTGCATTTTTTATGAATTTCGAAATATGGTTTGTCATGAGACACGTGATATGCATATATGTAGATTCTATATGTAACACATATTGTAGAATCTTTCCTCCTACGCAAAGATATCAGGGACCTTCCGTCGAACCATCCCGGTACAAAAGTATCAAATAATAAAAACCCCCGTTAGATACTGATAACTTCAATTTCGTGTAAAAATTTTCGATACATTTTATACGATCCATATAAGATCCCAGACAGGTACGTCCTAACGAGACTGTGCCGTACTTCAATTTATTTATCTTTTATCATTAATAACATTTGTTTATTAGATTTAACTCGAATTATTGTTAACGCTAGAAATCCCACGACATGAAATCCTAAAAACTACTGCGAAACAGGGATGGGCACCTTCAAATGAAAATTACAAGTAGAATGGTGTTTCACTCGAAAAAGTATTTAAAAATACGATTAAAATACTTTTACGAATGGTTTTTCACTCGAAAAAGCAGTTAAAATACGATTTAAATACTTTTACGATTGAAAAACCATTAGACTTGTAATTTTCATTTGAAGGTGTCCATCCCTGCTGCGAAACTAAATAAACTGACATTTACCTATTTGCACTCTTTACTCGTTCATCCTTCCACACGCCCTTGCATATACGTATGTACATCATATTAAAATATCTGCATAGCTTAGATACTCCGTAGACACGCTCTATGACCAAAGCTGCTCGTACTCCAATTTTCAGGATCGTGAAAAATTAGTGGTATCTCGTGCTCGTAATATTTTTTTCTCAAAATTTGATTATATTAGCCCAAGGGCCTAATAATTACAACAAACTAAAAACAATCCTAATAATATGTCTTTCCATATAGAATCGTCTTGAAAATCATGTCTGATACGTACTTGCCTCGTCTGCTCAATTTGATTATCCGGAACTCTGTGCACCAAGTTGTACGGTCGACATGGAAATGGGAACGTAGTTACACCAAGCCGAATACCAAAATCGGCCGCAAACCGCGCAATGGAATAAGAGGGCGCTGGGGTAGTCCTATCGTTGTCTGGCATGAAATATAATTTGGCGTCAAATCACGCTCAAATCGACAAAGCATAACTTCATCCCACAAGCTAGATCCAACACTAACCAGAGATAATCTTTTCACGTGCAATTCACATGGCTTGAATCTGTGATCTACGAACCATCCGAGATCGATCTATGAGTCATCTGTGTCGTATTTTCTTAATACCAGATCAATTTTTGATCCGTACCACATTCCACGGTAAAGATCATTCCCGGATCAGATTTGTATCCAACTCGGAGTCTGAAGTTCGTAATAAAAGTGAACTACGTCACGGCCTCGCACTGTAAATCCAAGTGTGCAGCAAAGTGTCTTCCAATCCTTTTCACGGTAGTCACTTTTAACTCGCAAGTGTCTTATTTTGACGTAGCAATAGATGAGAATAACAACGCACTCGTAAGTGCATAAGAAGTCACTAGCATAGAAAGTATAGGGAATAACAACGGTTTGCCACAAATTTGAATCTTTACTGATATATATATATATATATATATATATGTATATACCTGTAAGAGAATAGACGGACCATGTAAAATGATGAATCAGTGATCCTTCCCGTATAAAAAATTTTTACCCCAGTCTGTATCATCCCCTCCCACCACTCACCCCACTCCCCGCACGGACACGCAACACACAAGTGCAGCTGCAGCTGCATCGGTGCACGCAATGCACTCCACACGAACTTACGGAACGGGTATATCACCGAGTCTTATACCCACGTAGGTATATCTATAGCTATTGCCAGAGTGTGCAACCACCTAAAACAGGTATACAGGGTGTATAAAGTCTGTGAATACGTAACACGTATCCTCTATCAGCTGGACGGTGTTCTACAAGGAGACACGGCTCGGCCAGGCTCACCACGTGGGCGTACCAACAGGAAGATGCCTCTTTTATGCACGGCAGATTGAACTGCATAGATATATATGGTTATGTATACAGATATACAGCATCAGGAGCAAAGCACTGGATATCGCAACGCCGCGAAGTCCAATGCACGCGAGACGAGCACGAGCCGAGGACGACGTTGCAGCCGGCTGGCAGTCGCGTAGGACGTTGTGATCGATCGATAAAATCGATCCGATTGTAACAGACTCGCATTCGATATATCAAGGGGAAGTACATATGCTATCTCGTGGTGAAGAGCACGTAGAATTTATTTTTTTAAGGGAGGGGGTAGTCGAACCTCCCCGGTTGATTTTTGACGAATACGTGGGTTTTGAACTTTTTAATATTTTTATCTCTTTCTTCAAGATTTCGTAACGGAACGAAAGATGCAACGGGTAAGGGAATGAAGGGGTTGTGAATTTTGAAGTTTGTTATGAGATACTGCGAAATTTTCCTTTTGGTATGTAATATGTAGTTTTTGAAATATACGACACGTGGCAGGCAATATGTATGAGTAAAAATGTTAGACAGTATATAGATCATTGGTAGATCTTATTTGATAGTACATACAGGATCCTACTATGATATGTATAATGTGTGGCTTAAGGTACTCGAAGCAACCTCAAGGAGAACAGGTAAATTGGTGGGAAAAGTGGATAAGGTGAACGATTTAGAGAGAAAAGAAAATAGAAAAGAAATCGAAGATCAAGTGTCGGACTCTTTAGAGTCCGTTTCGGGAGGAGAAAAAGAGTTGTGAGGTGTGAATGAAAGATGAAAGAGAAAGGGAATTTGATGAAGAAAGAGAACTTGGAAAAAACAAAGACCAAGAAAGCCAACGTAGGAGAGAGCGAGAGAGAAAGAGACAGAGTGCGTAACTTATGATGTAAGAGAAAGTGCAACGTACTGAAAGGGAGAGTGAAAGAGAGTGAATTATTCAGAATTATTTACGTGTTCAATCAAAATGTTCTAACCCGCATGATTTTAATAAATTAAATAGAAAGAAAAATTCCAAATAAATAAGAATTATTCATACATCTAACATCAGACTACTGGATAGACAGAAACCTCCATAAAATTAATATAGCCTGGATCCCATATTGATCTCATAATCTTCCCCATAAAGAAACAGACCATCTATATATCCTTCATACATCATTCACAGATCATAGATCCAAGCTCTTCTCGACTATTTTAAATTCATCCCATAGACTAAAGTGATCCTTAAGCTATTAATAAAATATTAATCTTCTAATCAGAGGATCTAAGCATGATATGGTTATCAATCGATCTCTGATCTACTATAGATCCGTAACCGATACCGTCCCAATATATGAAACTACATCTAAAATCAGAAAAAGTCTCATTAGACGTATCATAGTTGGATCTCGTATATATTATAAAAAAAAAGATCTAAGAATGATCTATATACCATCAAAATTGTTTACCCCTCACATACTTACAACTATTATTAAAATTCTAAACGATCCGATCTGTTGCGTAATATCCACGTATACAACGCATACACAGCATACAACCCGTTGTGCTATATGCGTTAAAAAAAGATCTATATATTTTCCCGATATCCAAGTGATCTTCGAAGCTCAACGAGGATTCTATATCCCGTGAGAGTGTAGTACATATAACACAGGAAACTCCTAGTCCCGGGAACGTGTCCCGGACTAGTTCAGCGAGCGCGGCACGCGCTGCGACGTCGATGCCGTCGCGTCGCCCGAAAATCCGATAAACCGCGAAAGGCTATTTGCCGGTGTGAAAAAAAATCGTTTCCTATCGGCGCGTAAACTCATATCGTCCGTCGGCTATCGGGAACGGGCGATACGTCAAAACAGAAACGGCGTGAATTCAATATCCCCCATTCGGAAGCTGAGCGATGCAATCCAGATGTATCCTGGGTAAGAGGTCAATTTCAAACGGTGGAATATTAATGGACGAAGTCTGGCGTCACATGGCATTTCGAAATTCAACGTGAATCCCATGCCTTTACACGAACCACCATAAGCCATACCCCGTTCACCGTAACTAAGAAACGTCCTAACCATAAAACAGTACGCAACGCCTCTCACGTACCCCGTGACTAACTTAACTAAAAAAAAAATTCCATCCCAAAAATACCAAGAAATAGTTCACAAAATTCTCACGAAAATTCATCGCACGAACTTTCGATTTCGTACACATGTAAATACCATACGCGATATCCACAAAATGTTAAACTCAGTACAGGCAACGACCAGCCGACCCACGCGAAACATAAGCATACACAGGGTAGAATCGAGATAAGTCCCAGGGTTGCACGTAGGTGAGATACCGATCTGACGGTAAAAATAGTCGAAGCGAATGATTGATCATCTGCCTGAGAGTGCGACACCGGTGGGTCAGGGGTAGCAGAAGAGGGAAGGACGCGCGTTCCAGCGGGAGGAGAGAGCCAGTAGTAGTGACGCAGTGACAGGCCCGACAGGGTCAAAGGTCGTGAGATTAATCGCTCGGAACGGGAATACGAATTAGTGACAGGAGACAAAAGGAACGAGATACTCCCTCGAGGGTATTGCGCTATACACATATACATATATGCATATACACAGATCACCTATACAGAGTGTACCAAAAGACATCCGAACATGGACCAATAATACCAATAAGAAAATGAATGACATTCCATATATCTGAACGATTTAAAAAAAAAATTTATTACCCAATCACGTGCGCGTGGATCTATGTTCGTAGCCGAAATATTAAATCTCCGACAATGGATCGATCTATGATCGATCTCCGTGATGGCGTCTCGATCGCGTTACGTCATCGTTTAATCTACATCGTGGGACTATATACATATATATATACGAAGCAGCTGAGACCACCTGCGAGGGTAAAAATAGCCCAATTATACCCCGTGGGTGACTCCGCCACGATAAAGTGTCACCTGGGTTGAATATACAGGTATCGATTGTAGGTGAGTGTCAATGAAATGCATACATCCCTGGACACCGTGTATATATGTCGGATGATCGCAAAGCCATCCTCGTACAGTTTTGTTACGGGTGTATGCGATATAGGTATTTTTCTCTTAACGATATCAAAAGGGGGGTAGGAGGGGGGGGGGGACTGTCAGAGGGCCTCGTTGTGTACGTGCACAATGAAACTGTACACCTTTCACCCTTTTCATATCTTCTGGTGTGTACGGTACAAAACGGTGGGACTGGGAACGATGGGACTTAAGTAGTGCCATTATGCGAGATGACCTGTCCAAAGGCACTTAGAGCATCACTGAGTATGTAGAATATGCTTCACGTATGAATATCACGTATATATACATATATATGTATATATATATATATTTGTATTATTTTATTGTATTCATATATGATACTTTTACGATGTGTGAGGGGATGTTATCTATGGTCGGTATGTGTGGAGAAAATTTGCTAGTGGTCCAAGGTGCCATTTATTATCAGGGTTAAGAGCGAGGGGATGGTGCGATATCAGAGCGTAGAAGATGGGACTGTTACATTAATTCTAGGGCCTCGTTATCGGAAGGTTTGAGAGGATATCGCGGCGCCGGGAAAAGAGGAAAATGTTGGCGAGATACGGATAGAGGGAATAATGGTGGTATTCATAAGGGTTGGCAGGTTCTTATCTAATAGATAAGGACGCTTCGAGAACGACAGACCAAAGCGTTTGCTGTTTGATAAGGAGTATACGGTATGCTTTGTCCATTGAGGTTTTTTTTTATCCACATTGTTATTGGACACCCTGTATACCCGTTTTGTACAAGATAATTATATGTATAACATATATATATATATATATTCCTAAAGACGTATTTCTATAGGTGTATACGCAATAGGGGTGTAATTTTTAATTTTCGTAGCGAGACCAAAGTACACGAGAGGGCCTGAATTTTCGTCCGACGAACGATTTGACGAACCGTGCTACGAGACTTTCCGAAAATCCGTCTTAGTATGATAATTGATTCAATTTAGGGGATGAATCCGCCCTTAACGAACGAGCTGGGCGATGGGGTCGACAGGCTAAGGGAGGATAAAAGCAGCGACGTCGGTACAGCCATCGCGAAGACGTAAGAAGGGCTAGAGGGGGGTTGCGTGGGTATGGGGTAGTAAAAAAGGGCAAAAGAGGGATGAGAGGGAGAAAGAAAGACAAAGGGATAGGATTACATCCAACGAGAAGACGAGTTCCTCGATTATTATGATTAATTGATGATTTTTAATTAGATTCCCAAGACATTCTCCTACCAGCCACCACCGATCCACTCGAGATGCTTCCGAATATCCCAAGAGTTTTCATGTAACCGCCGATCATCCCCTTCGCTGCCAAATAGAAAGCCACCCTCTCCATAAAAATTCCCTCATGGGCACCGTGTAAATCATTTAACTAAAATTATGTCTAGCAACCCCCCAAAGCCACAGAGAAGAAACAAGATAATATCTTAATCGCGTAAAGACACCCGAATAAAATCCACCCCTGGATGCCTCGAGAAAATTTTTCGAAAAAAAAAAGTTCTTCCGCCCAAAATACATCTATGATATACGCGCAAGGGTGGAATATCGCGAAAAGCAAAAAAAAATATTGAAAAATAGCCCGAGACAAAAGTCAGTAAAGTATGACGCGTAAAGAGGGTGCAGAATCTGCGGTAAGGGACGGGCGTGAAGGGGAGGGTAGTAAAATCCACAAATCACCGAATAAACCAGAACAATGATGCGTCCTGGGGGGTCGGTGGTTCCGCCACGCTGTAGGGAGGTCGTGCGGCTTGGAAAATATATATGACAGGGGTTGTTGCCGCTGGATCACGAGGTGGCTCGGGTTTGGCGCGCGCAACCCCTGTCTCCCGTAGAGGTGGTTTGAGAGCCACTACACAGAACGAAACGCGTACCGGCCGACGATAAATTTGTCGACGGAGTCAATAACAGGGGCTGTTTCTGTGATTTAATGATAGCCGCTCTAACAGAGGGACTGGCTGGTCCGTTCGCGTGTTGTCACTTTTGAATTTCCCGCCGAAAATCTTGCCAGAATCGAACCCATTTACCACTTACTTCTTCCACCTCTTCGTACCACCGTGTTTCTTTATCTCTTCGCCTCTTCTACCCCCTCACCCCTCTTCACTCAGGCTATCCCGAGATCACGACAATGGTCCAGCACCTTCCGGCGGAGCCTGTGATCGTCTCAGGACCACTACAGGTGCCGCAGCATCTCGCACGCTTTATCATACTCCGCGGGACGTTTATCGGCATTAACGTCGGTGTCGACGTCCGCCACGTCGGACAGCTCGCGTTTTATCGTCAATGTGCTAAAAGCAAAATCTCCTCGATACGCCTTAAAACCTTTTAGCGTCTCCTCGAGTGAAAGTCAACAGACTAAGTATGGTAGGTACCGACGTATCTAATATAGTTAGTATATATGTATGTATATACAGTAGACCCACTACGGCTACTTCATAGATTTTCGATCCTCTCCCACACTCATAATAGAAACTACTAGGATAAACCCAAGAAAATCAAAATCGTCAAATGACAATAGCAATCACTCCCCAAAAAATACATAAGCGATACCAACCATAAAAACGAAAAAACTAAAACCCCAAAAGCACGAATTACCAAGAATCAAGCAAAAGAAAAAGAAAAACAGAAAACCTTAATTCCACGACGCGAATAAATAATTAATACTTCCAATAACACAGAGTTCGTCTAACAAAAGATGAAAAGACAGTACCGGCAACATAAAACCAGATACTACGATAAAATACATATCCCAAACACGCAGCAGCCCCCCCCCCCCGCCCCTTCCCGTCCCCAGCCCCAGTAACATTTAACCATTAGAATTTGCCTGTTTCTCGATATCGATCAGTGCGTGCGTGTCTGTGCGTTTTTAACTGGCCCCCTGCCCTCCCCGCACCACCAAAACCCCACTCCCGACTGAAGCCTTTGCCGCTTTTTGTTTCTATCCCCATCTCGGAATTCCGCATCTCGTATTTCGCGAACCGACCGATCGCTATTAAAACGGAACGAAAACAGAGTAGCGGAGGCGCATATTGCGCCGACCACTTAGGCTTGGCTTTTAATCTTGGAGCCTCGAGAGAAGAGCCCTAATTAGGGGCCGGGCTCTAGTTTTCTAGTTCCCGATGCACGGCACTGGGGTGGGGGCAGCACCGGCAGCAGCGAGGAGTTTAAAGTAGCTGCTAGGAGAAAGAGGGTAAACACAGCGACGGAGACGACGTATAAGGGTGGCGGTAAATGAAAACGGCCTATACATATATATACATGGCATAAGACACACACACGACACAGGGTGCGGCAAATGTTTGAATACGTCACATAAGCCTCCTCATAATCGCGCTGATAATTAAAACCTTGATTAATGCACGTGTCCATCATACCGCTCTAATGAACCGTCACATTAAAAAAAACCGGATCACTCGTTCGAAACCATATACCGATCCTAATCAGCTGACACGGTACCCTTATCGCACGTATATCTCATTCGAGATACCTCCGTACCAGTAATCACGTAGATACCTTAGCCCGTAACCTTAAGTACCCGAACTCTTAAATAAAAGCTGATAAACCCGAAAGATTTTAGGTGACTCTTACGTACTAAGAGCGCACAGCGAGTTGACCCCCGAAGAAGAACGGTCTCTCCGCATTGACTGCGATTGACATTTAGGGCCATACGGATAAGCATTATCGACTATCAATGACGTCATGATTGATCGCCATGCCTCGACGTCCTTATCAATTTTTCTTGCGCGATTAATCGTTCGCTATTGGCTCAAGATACGAGGATAAAACAGTCTAATAGCCGAACCGCACCTACGACGCTCATTAAGGCGGTATCGTTAAATCAATCGTGGCGATCCGACACGTTAAAATCACGGAGCTCCGTGCCTTCTATCTCTGATGGCTATACGTATGCATCTGTATACGTACACATAGGTGCAAGGATCGCCCGGAGAGACAGGAACGTAAACGGTACCGGTGCTTGCGCCACGAAGACGGGTCCAGATTACGCGCCCGGAAAACGGTACCTAGTTATATTCCAACGATTAGCAAAGGCCGGTCGAGGAGCGCCAAGCTATAAATTACCTTTACCACATACAAATCACTCGTTCGCGTACTCTGAGCTATTTACAGGATAAAAAAAGAAAGGATATCTCTATATACCCATGCGCGTACATACCGTGTGTCCACTTAATTACCCATATGGCGGAGCGTCGAGTTGACTCGTCTGTACGGTGACGCGTCATTACCACCGCAACGAGCGTACACAGTATGCACGGTACGGTACGGCAAAGATGGCGGACACAAGAACCGCCAGTGACTATCCGTCTGGCAATGTAATAAAAAAAAACCTGTTACGTTTACTCGGACAGGTAATTACTGGCTACCTTTAAAAATCGGATATTTAAATGACAATTTAATATTTAGTATACATCCGCTGATTTCATTCCACCATCCGAAGATGTTCGTGACCGTTTGATTCCATTAATTACCATCGTACAGCCATGAGGCGATAGTCGTGAATAACTGTGTATTACATTGTATATGCGTATATACTTTAAATGACAATAGACTGTATGCAAAATATATATATATATACATATTATACAGTATCCATTACGTATATTACTATATCATTATACCGTATACGTATATACTTGCGGCAATACGATATAAGCCAACGTCTCACCTTTCACGATGCTTTCGCGAAGCCTCGAGATTTATACCGATTCAATCTATATGCAAATCAATTACAATACTAAATTAATAGCCGAGCTCTATCGGGCCGCGCGATTATCCGAACGGTACCGTTCATTACAGCCGTGCAATTACGAACAGATCGGTATATATATATATATATAAAACAAATCGCGTTATATATATATGTATAATGTTTCGTTACCCAGGCCGCAGGACAACCGACATATTATCGTGCCGATTACCGTGCTAATTCCAAAGAGATAAAAAATCAATATCGCGTGAATCATCCCAGTCAAGATACACACAGACTCTGTATCTTATCGAAGATGCGAGGCGACAAAAAAATTTTTTTTTTCATCAATGAAAAGTTTCATTCAACAACGATAACAATGCCTGTTATCAGCCCGGTTCGAATGCTCATGATTTAGCATTGATAGTGAAATAGCACGACTCCCAACCTTGTCTCCGTGAACTAACGGCAATTGCAATACCAGAGTCCATTCGATCTAATACTTCTAGGGGTTGGCAACACCATCTCAACGCACACAACCAGAGGGCCCGAGACACGAACGTGGTCAGGGGCAGTTTAATATCGGATAATTGAATCCGAACTCATCCCCCTGCACCGGCCGAGCAACCCCTAGACTACAGATACCAGGGTAGCCTGCTCCACCCCTCCTTCCTGTGCAAAGGGGTATATGGCATCCTTGGGGACTCCGGAGATCCAGAACTGAAGGAGATTTCGTTCTTGGGGGGGTGGACGAGTATATAGGGGGGGGGGGGTGAGAATATCGGACAGTATCTATATACAACGATCCCTGACGCTATACTCACCGCCTTATTGCTCCATGGCAAATGATTGAATAGAAGGGATGGTGAGAGAGAATTTTTTTTCTTTATAACAACTGGCTATTTCCTAATTTCTCATACGGGACGGTCCCGTACTGAACCGTAAGGGTAGGTTTACTATATACGTATATACACAGGTATGCGAAACAGTGTACATACCTGTAACATGACTATAAAGAAATAACGTGGGACATATTTAATAAATGCAATGACACGGTTGCCTACGCGAGACAAAATAGATATTACATTTTGCGAAATAACTGTTAGAGGAATTCGCGTCAATTTCAACCCCGACTGCTGCCGTGCGTTTTGGCCGTAGAGCGAATATCGCATATGCGCGCGACAGTATCGTTGATACGTGTACGAGTGCGGGTATGCAGACGCGGAGGGAGGGAGGCGAGGGGGGAGGGGGGCAAGAGGGTTTTTCGATTTGAAATTAAAATTAATCGAGCGACAGCAATTATGTGTACCTACGCACCACCCCCGGTCTACAGAAGGACGGGTGGGGGGGGGATGAAGCTGAGGCAAGGGTAGTACAGTGTATTCGGGGTTCAGAGGGCAGGAGGAGAAAAATGAAAATTCACAGGGCGAACGTGCGCGCGACGGTACTGGCAATTCGGCTAGAGGCCCGACGCCTGGCGTCCCCCCCCCCCACCCCCCACTCCCCTGATATATATACAATTATGATTGCGATCGGTCGGAAATAAAAAAAAAATCAGCCGCGAGTGGAATTTCGCTTAATTAATTTTTTAATTACAAATTTATTGCAACGTATCGTCCGGACAGTCCTCGTCCCCTTGCCGATAAAAAGTCGAAGGGGGAGGGGGGGGGGGGTCATTTTTTAAAATTGTCACCACTCGCGTCACAACGTTCCACGTATGTGATAACACCATCCCGTTGCGCATAGTCGATCTTTGTCTTTTGTTTGTATTATTTTTTTTCCTTCGACTCGATCACGTGCTCTATTTTGTTATTTTACTAGAGTCCCATCGAATATCCTCCATGTTTGCTCGACCATTTTACATGCTCGATAAAAACGGATCGACCTCGTGCAGAAGACATTAAAAAAAAAAAAATGGATCGCTCAGCGAATGTAAAAATTCCGCGATATCTCGTGTAAATACGGCAGCCCGATTGCACTTGCACCGATGAACTCTGTGAATTGGCATTTTCATTTTTTCCAGATATTACAGAAAAAAAAGGGACCGATCATAAAAACCATGTAGGAACACGAACGATTATCAGAAATAATAATAACGTCTAGGCGGGAGGGGGGGAGGGAGGGAGGGATTAGAGGTAAGGGCGAGGAAAAGACGGGAGTGGCAAGTGAAAAAAAAAAGAAATGAGCAGAATCGCAAGAATAAGGGAAAAAAGAGAGAGGTTGGGTTTGAAGGCCGATATGGGAAAGTTAAGGGAGTAAAGGAGAGGGCGAATGAAGAAGGATGAAAAAAAAAAAGAGTAAAAGAGTGCACGGGAAGGCGGCGAGGAGAGGTGAGTACGGGAAGGAAGGTCTTTTATTAAACGAAAAATTGGATCGCTTGTCGGAATGCAATATTTCGACGGATTCATTTGGTGGAAACATTTCTTCCCGGGGAAAAAATTCAATCAAAACCAGAAGGTGAGAGAGCGGGAGAAGACGAGGCCGTAATAGAAGGGACGAAGTAGGACAAAGCGTGAGAGAGAGAGAGAGAGAGAGAGAGAGAGAGAGAGAGAGAGAGAGAGAGAGAGAGAGAGAAGGACATAAGAATCAGAAAAAGGTAGAACCCGTTTCCCTTAACAATTATACGAAGAGTGACAAAAATTACTTGTTATCGGTGCAACGAGGTAAACCTATAAAGTTATCGACCGAAGGATCCACGTGAACGATATGATAAATTATCTCATATTGTATTACTATATATCCCATTCATATTTTCATATTCATTGCATATCGTTATACTTCCTTAACGGTATCGTCGTATTTCACGACCTCCGTATTTCGAGTTCCCTTTATCAAACCGTATTTGACAAAGTTTTTCTCTATCGCCATAACCCGCAGGCACGGAGCAACGTAGTCGTACCTGAAAGCTTCGTACTGCAAGGGTAGTCGGCTATGAGCGCAACGTACAGAGACCGGACACAACCGGCTACAAATTCCATAAGCCTATTCTTCGTATCGCACTCAATGCTAATGAGTATCAAGGTTCCAAATTTTTAAGAAAAAAATAAATAAAAATGTCAAAAACCTCAAAAAAGCGAACGTTCCTAGTTTTTTCTCAACCAAAAATGTCCCAAGATGCAATAGCTTGAAGATCAATAAATCGCACTGATAAGAGTGACCTTTATTTTTACCAATAAAATTCTCTAGCAAAGTTATTTACTTCAAATTCTAATCATTGCCTAGGGTGCGAATCAATGTTAAGGAAGTCCACAAATTTTGTACACCCCTCTCCCGACCCCTTCTTCGTCGCGGCACTGCAAATCCAAGTGTATAAATCCCTACCCCTTCTATGGCATCCACTTTTTACACACTAACAAGTGTCTCGTTATCCCCACATATTCCACAGTAAAAGTAACAAACTCGTATATAAAAAGTGATTACCATAGGAAGGGCAGTGAATAACAAAAAAAAAATAAATGAAACCAACAACAATGATCGTTTATTGTGTTTTAAGGCGAAAATAAAAATTGTGTCAAAAAAACAATGGCACTCCGTCTCTCTCCATCCCTCCTATTTCTCTCTCTTGCCTTACTCCTTTCTCACCCCTCAACCCCCAACACCCACCATCCCTTGTACCGTAAACTCCAGCAGGAACCTCCTGCCCCGTGTGTCAAGCGCCAAGTCTTGATGAAAACGTGACCCAGTATAATACCCATCGCGCAGCCATCCACGGCAAACGCGTCTAGGCTATACCCCTTACACTTATCATCCCCTATACCTTCGACTTCAACCCCTGGTACGTACGGGCCCAAAACAGGTCGCCGTGATAGCAGAACTCAGGGCGCGCATCGTGGCTAGACAATAACTTTTTTTTCTACCACTCTATTTGCATCCCCCTCCCCCTCCCCTCCCCCCACGCTCTCGTCCTCGTTATTGTTTCTTTCGTTCAGAATACAGAAGACACAAGGGGATGAATCTGCAACGGATAGAGAGCAGGAGTGACGAGAGGGGTAGGGGTCGCCGGAAGGAAGAATTTTGCAAAATTTCTGGGCTCCTCGATTGAGCACGTGACGTCATTGTGCAGTAAGAGCCACCTCCTTACAACCCCTAGACTGTTTACCTACCCCATCATGGAACCTCCAGCTTGTACGGGGAACCCCCCCCCCCCCCATCCTGAAAAATCTTTCTTGTCTCTTGCACGAGACCCTTTCGAGGAATCCTTTGGCACGCTAGGAATAGGGGTGGTCGGGATAAGGGTAGGTAACGTAGAACTTGCAACCCTCAAGCAAGTAAAGTACCAATTCTATTGGACGTCACCGTGACGTTAATGCCGTATATAGAGATATACATGAAAACTACCCCAATGTCGTACTGCCAAGGTTATAAGAGAATGACGAAGAAAGGGAATAGGATACGGATACTCTGGTACCACGTGGCACGGATCAATTTACCTCCTTGATTTCACTAAAAGATGACACACTATGAGTTTAAGCTGCATTGTGTACGCACGCATATATATATATATATATATATATATATATATATGTATACATACACAAACCACAAAAACACAAACAAAAGTAGATAGGAATACAAGTCAAAAGAAGCTACAGGGCATAACGTAAATCTGTAAGCCAGACAAGGACGCTCTTCGTACCACAGCAGAGAGAGACGCCAGCGTATTAACGCGACGCTAAAAGACAACAGAGCGTCGTGAAGATACGCCGTGAGCGCGAGGACAGATGCAGGCGCGAGATAACGAGATAAGAGAGCCGAGCGTAAAATAAAAAAAAAACGAAAAAAAAAAGTATAACCAAAAATACCTACCGCCACTAAGTAACGGGGAAGCTAGAGCCAGCGATAGTTAAAGGGTCGAGGAGTGTCAAGTGTTGAGGTTAGGTTGAACGACTTATCGGACGCTCGGAGTGTACAAGAGACTCTCTATATATACCGGCAGGTTAATACGTTCGCGGAGGGTGAAACTATGCTTAACTCGAGTGGCGAGGAACGGGGCTAAAATCAGCCTAGCAAAGAAATTCCAGAGGTACGGCTTGGTAAACAGTACCTACCGACCGACTAACTAACCGGCGGTTATAAAGACCGTCTAACACAGCCGAATTAACACTTTGTGGCTCCGTGAAGCCAGAACTTGGGATTCCCTTACGAACGGTATCTGCTGCCCCGCCGTCACACCCCTCTCCGCACGACCGAACTCCAGAAGTACAGCTCAGGTGTTAATGGGTCTAACCGTGTATAGTCCAAAGGTGTAAATCTGTAATGCAGATGTCGTGAAATCGAGTATACGATTGTTTCCTCTTTGTATACGAAGAATATTTCTTTGAGAGTTCGTAATTTCTGCTATATACAAACACAGGGGGTGGTTTTGTATATCGATATTGACTTTATTGAAAGACAGAAGGTACATTCGACGTCATATAAATTTTAAGGCTCTTTCTAAGAAATTTTTTTTTTTTTTTGAAAAAAAAGTCTGTGTGCGTAGGACTTGCGAAGCTTCGCGTTATATGTATATATAGGTAAACTGGCTTTCGGGGACAGGGAGGGGGTTGATTTTGGCTGATGGGGGTTGACTATTCTTATGCATTCGCACAGCCACAGGAACGCGCAGTTGTGTGCTATTGATCGACCGGCAGAGCCAGTCAACCCTCTACGCTTGGGGGGGTCGCACGTATGCGAAATACAAGGGAGAATCCCGTATACGCGTAAGCTTGTAAAAGGGTAGTCTTGTCTGGGAAGTAACGCGGAAACGAGACGTACGGAATTTTTCCGGGTGAAAGTAAGAAGGACGTAGTCTGATAAGGGATGAATGAATTTCGGAATCATTCGGTGGTTACAAGTAGCTGTATATATAGGCGTCTTCGCCGCGGGAAGTTATCCCAGGAGGTGATATTGTCGTTGGTATCCCGTTGAGATTTCGAGGGCGGGTGGTAAACCGGTTCAGGAAGCCGGGATACATATATGTATATATATATATATATATATATAAGAACTTCGATAAGGATCCAGCATCCCTCTTAAAGGGTGGTTATCATGAAGCATGTTAAACAGTGATTTTTACAAGGAAGTCATTTATTAGGGATGGATGACCCGCAACCCCTGCAGGGATGGTAGCGATACTGCAACAGAGGACTGGCAGATACCGGGGGGTAGAGAGGGTGGGTGGGCGTTCATGTTGGGGAAGGGATAATGAAATTGCACTCATCGTGTGAAATTTAATATTAATCCTGGATGTAATATGAGAGGACACAGGGGTGCTCATCGACGAGAAAATTTATCAATGAATATGCTAGCTGCTCGTATAATTTTTCTTTTTCTCTTTCTATTTTTTTGTTCCCGTAAAAATACGAGTACACGGTCAGGTAGAACATTTTTATGAATCTCAAAACGTCCTGTAAACACGTACTGACGTAATATATGAGTTCTGAGAAGCTTACAAAAAAAAATCGTAGTACCAAATTGGGGGGGTCGGACCGAATATAATTTGTATTTTCAATAATTAAATCCATGATATGGATATAGTATATTTATACTTGTATATCATCTGACATATATAAGTTATATGAAATGCACGAGTGTCATATTGAAAAGTTTGACGAATAAAGAATTCTGAAAAATTCACTAACGAAGGAGCAAGCCAGGAGACCGGTTGGGTACCGCAGCTACGTTTAAGTGAGGAGCGTCTTGTTAAAATATTAATTCTGGACTTTTAATGAAAGCTGCTCACCTCTCTTGCACAGTGTCGGTGCCATCTTGTCCCCTCCAGGTTCTCTTATTCTCTATCTCTGTCCTCCTCCCATCGCTTCCTCACTCGCTCTCTCTTTATTCATCCTACAGGTTAACAGAGATTCTCCAGTCCTGTGCTGACTTCGCTCCCCTTTAACCTCTCATAGCTCAGCCATCGCAACTTAGATTTATGCCCGCGCACTTATTACGCATAGACACGACGCCATTTTCATGACTTATTATCATTCTCGCAAGCTGTCACGTTCACGTGAAGATCCGAGAGTAACGGAAACCTGAATATTTCATGGATCCAAAAGTGTACTGTAGAGCCGTGCATGACGTATAGGCCAAAAAAATGTTCAAATCCCAAAACATTGATTATCGTCAGTGTTTATAAAAAATTCCGAAAAATTTATCTTGTCAATTGACTTGGTATACGTATCGATCGATAAAAATGTCGATGACGTACGTTAAATAATTATAAATAATTTTATTAATTTTCTGTTGGATATAACCTAACGCTATCCTTCTCGGTCCTCTCTCCCCCTCTCTCTCTCTCTCCACCAGCCATTGTCTCTGAACACAGCCGCCAACCCATTCTATAGACCTAAGCGTATCCTTCGAATCCGCTCCATTCTCCATCCTTGTCCCACTCGCACTGCACAGACCCACGTTATTCCAACCAGTTTCTCCTGGTTTAGTCCTGCGCCACCTCCTGGCACGAGCTGCTCTCCTAATCGCGACAGGACGTTTTCGCGCCTTGTGAACTTAACCGCACGCTCTACGGTAACCCAAGGATGTCCTCCGACGCCTATGCATATAACGAGACTTGATCGAGATTAGAAAAAAAAACAATAAAAACTCACGGATAAGAATACGCACGCAGAGCTATAAGACAATAGGAAAAAAAAACACAGAATGTATGAAAATAAAAATATTTCCTTCGAACTTATATTTAATTTTAGAGAAATTACTAAAAAAAATTAACATTCACCAAACACCTTTCACCTATCGAAGACTGGCCTTGCACGTCGGAAAGTTTTACGAGCTCCTGGAGAACGACTTATTAGATTAATTAACGTAATCCTAATAGGATCTCATCTTGACGCACAATGTAGGATACTGGATATCGCGAGGGTGGTTCACTGGGTGGTTACGATGGGCCAGAGGACCATGGTGCTGGTGCTAAGGGTTCAGTCGGGGGGGAAGGGGGGTAGCTGGGTACTGGATTCAATAGTATATAGCATGCCTGTGCCCAGACCCCCTCGCACCTCGTGGTAGGTTAATACGAAGTCCTGGAGTACGTAGATACACAGAGTGAAGGTTCTAGGTAGAAGAGCCTGTATTACGGACAAGATAGGTTGAACAATGGCTTCCATTATGGCAGAGGCAGTCTGTGTTAATGGGCAAATTGTGTGCTAAGTCATTTAAACGCCTAAGCCTGAGCCGGGACTCGCGAAGAGCCCGCGTTGCATATATGTATATCGGACATAATAATTTATAGCGTTTGATTCGTTCGTGAATATATTCCGTATTGAATATAGGAGAATACCACGTACGTTATCGGGAAGACGATAAGCGCAGAAGGAGTAAAAGGATCGTTGGTAAAAATACGAGAAACAAGAATACCTGAAATACAGTATGTGGTAAAGAAAATATAGCATTGGATTTATTTATCGTGTCCCTGAGGAAGACATTAGTACATAGATATGTATGCATATAATATTATTAACCATTAAGGGCATTTTTGCTCTAATTATAAAAGGTACTCACACTCTGGTTCGCAGGACCATTCCGACCCAGCTGCACCAGTGACGAGTGACCTTCCCTTATATTTATATTATTCTTATTCAGTTCAGGTTCAATTCTTTATCTTTCATAGTCTCACGACCTGCCCGAACGTGTTCGCACTTTTCTCGAATGTGGACGTGAGTTCTCACGCCACGTGGTAACAACGTCCGACGACCTTGGGGCCTCTAGAACTCACAGACTAACATACAACCAGCGAGCGGCCGCACGAAGCGTTCAATCGTACAATAACGTGTGCCGGCGTGAAGAATTTGAAAAATAATAAATACAAACGTACAAAGTACACCCAAGCGTCAGATACGTGTCTCGATGAGCTATTCCCGCACAAAGAGAGTAATGACTTTCGTATGGAAAGATCGAAAACCCAACTGTAATTGTCAAGCGTACGACGTCTCGATGTCAAAAGTAAAAATCGACACGTCACTTCAGTTTGCGTATGAATTTGTCAAATATACAACGAATCACACGCGATCGATTCACATGACTCGATGACTCTGCGTATCATACGAGTCTATGTAAAATAGCGATACGTCGCGAGAAATCCACACGCTGGTTACGTGCGTCAAAGTAAATTGCTAACCGATTCGCGTTCAAAAGTTAGCAATGCGACGCATGTGACGATCCACGTCGCTTGCCCGCGGCTGACTGAGAGACCGGGAGGACGAGCGTGCGCCACGATGGGGTGACTGGCCCGAGAGTGGCACGAGGGTTGCTAGTGCGGCCTCAACCGGCAGGGATGGTGAAGTAAACGAGGGAGGCAAAATGGGCGTACGAACGAGCGTAGAACTCGGAGGAGAGGAGAACGTCGCGCGGTCGAAGTTCGAGGCGAAATGCCAAAGCGAACTGTTCGGCTGAGGCGCCGCGGAGCGACTGCGAGGCGCCTCGAGCTTACGAAAGGAAACCGGAGCACCATCTAGCGTCGGTGGGACAAAAGTCCTTTAGGGAGGTCATATGACGACCGAGAGAGGGGAGCGTAGACGGCGGTATAGACTGCGAAGATGAGAGAGAGAGAGGAGCTCAACCTGAGAGACATACATATGTATCCTCTTAATGTACATAATTAAAGAGGATATAGTTTGTTCGATAAGACCCATTAAAATAATTTTAATTCGCGCACAAAGTTATCAATAAATAATGTTGTGGCAGAATTGACAAAAAATCTATTACTAAATTTACGAATACAATTTTTATATACTTTTAAACGTAAAGCAACGACTAGCATATTTTTCATGGAAATATCAACTACCTTCCCGTTGCGTAACACGATCTGGATACGTGAGTCAAGCTCGGTTAAATTGAGATAGAAAAGTCTAATCGCAAGCTTCCCCCTTTGTCTAAGTAGCCCCCCGCCCCGGAAGGGGTATGCGGAAGCTCTATCCCTCTCTGAAATAAATGCTTGTACTCGTACGCGGATGACTTCGGTTACGACGGTACTCCGTAGGAGGAGTGGGGAACATTCGCGAAAGCGCGGGAAAGCCACCGTAACGGGTGGGGCGTGGCGTGCGGCGCATGCGCGTTAAGTAGCCACGCCTCTAAAAGCTCTATCGGGGTGGAGCGTAGAGGCAACGGTCAGAAAGCATCATTTGCGATTGGAGACCTCAGTCGCCTATACGCCTCTCTACTACGTCGTACCTATTGATGCACCTGCATGACGTCACCTTTCCCTGGCTGACTCGCCTGCAGCGTAGAAATAAAGACATGGACCGAATATGCATCTGCTGTTGCGTCTTACGTTAAACCCCATAACGCCCATACACGATCGCAATGACTTTTGCCTATGTAAAAAAAAACAAATTGCATCGATATAAAAAGCCACGTGCACATGCAATTTCCCAACGCTAATCCCATAACGTAAATTTTCATAAATATGTGAAATTATCATATTAAAATTTACCTCTTTTCTCCAATATAATTAATTTGTGCTTACTGTCAATTTCAGGTGTATCAATTTTCTTTCTTTCACGACCCTCCAGGACCTGTAAGTGGAGCCCACGTAATCGGTACAAGTACACAAAAAGAAGGTGCGTGTCACTAGGGAGAGAAGGTGTAGGGTGTTAAGAGTAGCGTTACGCACGAGCATAGGGTATACCAAGTGAACGAAGGGAGACCCACGAGACTCCAAATAAGAGGGAACAGGAGAATTAATTACCTAGGAAGCCTTGCGGGACGCTTTGATGTCCGACGGGTTTCCGGCGGGCCACATAAGGTCCGAAGGTAATCGACTTCATTTCCCTTCAAGTCCAAGTCCAAGTTTTGTTGAGAATGAGCCCATATGTGACACCCGCTTAAAAATAACGAAAACAATTATCAATTTCGTATTGATAACAATATTCCTCATATCGAATTTGAACAAACCGCCATTTTCTCCCTATAAATTCGGCGTTGGGCTGTTCCGGAGACAATTTCTTTTACGGATTAGCCATTTTGAGGAAATCTGGCTGTTTCGAGGACTGTCCTCGAAGACTCTTCAGCGTAACGGCTGTTTTGAGGGCCATAAAGCGGGTGTCACACCAAATTTATTTAAATTTTTTCAATGCTAGACACCCCGAATTGCGATGGGTTTAGAAAATGTTTCGTTAAGTCAGGATAGAATTCCAATGCTGTGATGTCCCAAGACATTTTTTTAACGCATTAACTCGCTATTGTGAATGCCCCTTTACGTTCTCTGTCCTCAAACTGTTCGATCGACAATTATATGCATATACATATACAAAAGAATTCTGTTAGAGAAATCAACGTCTTAATTGCAAGACCACTAAAATCATTCCAACATACAGTCGGTTTAAAGCTGCTTCCTTATTGGCTGCCGTAGCACCAATCACAGAACTCCTCAAGAGTAACGGACAATAACAAAGAACGATTGAATTGTCAAAGGGTCGAATGTAAGAGAAACAGTGTTTGGCATAAAGGGGGGAAATCGCAGATTGGCATCGTCGACGTCTGCCATTTCGCCCTCGAATGCAAAAGAGGTTCTGACCCCAGTATAAATAATAGTCGAATAAAGAACCGCGCTCGCTGTGTCCTAATGACAGCCAAGTGACGCGCGCACGCAGGTATACAGAGTGGAGCTTGGGTTATATTTTTTTTAGGTTTCGTTCGTCGAAATCAATAAAAGAAACAGGGTGGGTTGCCCGACGGACGGCGCCTGTTTACCGAGTCTACCGACATAATAATCTACCTCAAACACGAAACAAATGAGCGGCGACACGCGACGCCGTGGCTGTGTTGTGAACTTCTGTATGGCCGACGGATCTCGGAGTCCAACTTTGGCCTCGAGACGATCGCACTGACGATCGACGCCGCGTGCAGGACTTTTTTTTTTCATGAATTATAAATTATACTAGACCTTACGTGTGTGACGCGTGTGATTTTTCAAATTAGCTAACAATTTCAAAGTAGCTGGACAATTTGTTCGAATTACATGAAAATTAGGTGTTTACCTCGAATACCTATTTTTTTACTTAAATCATCAACTCTGCTTCGCATCCATATACACGCGTGACGTAATTATCTTTACGAATTATATAAAACTCTCGTTTATGCTTTGGATGAAGAATGATATTAAAGAAAAAAAAAAACCAAACCACCCACTCCATCCCTTAGTCTTTACTGAGGGGGGAGGGGGGGGGGTTAACGTGGACCATGGAAAAACAGGTTGGACCAATGCTTTTGTTCTCAAAACAAAGGATCCGGAAACTACCCTTAGCTATATTTATGTTTTTATCCCCTCCTCTCTCTCTCTCTCTCCCTTTTTCCATGCTCAATTTTACAAGCCCTAAAAATGTATATTCCTTGCAACTCGATGATCACGCAAAATAAATGGCGTCTGGCGAATTCATCGGAACAATTTTACGAAATGGACATCCATGCTTTTTTATTATTATTATTGTCATTTTTATACCCATCTCAAGCCCCGTTCTATGCCATCGCTGTTACCAGACCAAAAGAATATAACAAAAAATAAAAGCTCGAGACCCGTAGACAGCAAAAGAAAAAAAATACTTTCTAAAAACAAGAAAAAAAAAAGCCAAAAAGATTTATCCAAACTAACGAAAACCGTAGCCAACGTTAAAGCTACAGCGATACCAACCCCAAGACCCGTGATTCGTGCTTGTTGAAACGTAACACACAGTGCGGAAAGTGTAACGTCAAATCCCGACGAGGTACCAGTATTCGCCGACAGAGGTCTAAGAAAAAGTTTGAATCCCGAAGGCGAAACGATTTTGAAAAAAAAGACACTGCCACCGAAAAAGTAGTCGCGCTACGTTACAAGACGGAAAAAATGATCTACAAACGTAAAGACGAGGGCCTGATGAGGGTCCGAGAGAAGGGGTTGTCTTCGTGAGATAACCAGGGCGAATTTTCATGCGACGTTTTATTCGCCCGATAAAATAATTACATCGTGCAAATAGTCGCAGACGTTCTACGGGGACATTTTCCAGATCCCGGGCTGCCGGAAAACCTAAGCAAAAAGGTAGCCGTACTGCTGGTACCGGTCACGAGGATAAGGGCAGAGGACATACAGTATCTACGTGGGAGTAACGAGAGGTTTTCGTACTTGGTCAAGATTTACATAAGAATAACCTGGAACAACAATCCCTCGAACAATTACCCCCCTTTTTGCGCGGCCCTGCTCGCAGCAGTCAACTCTTCCCTTTTGGACCGAGTTTCATCCCCAATGGTCCACCACGTGTATTATTTTAACAATTCAGAGCAGCCATACCTACCAGCGGACTCTAAGCCTCCTCCTAGTAAGTCTAGACACTTTAGGGGTGGCTGGAGGGGTTGTTGGAATGGGCTTTGGAATTTTTAAGGATTATAGCGAGCAATTTTTTTCAGGGGAGGATCAATCTGTTAAGGGTTGTTATGTACTAGGGATTATTACCATTGCTTGGTTTATTGGTTTATTATTTCCTTTAAGGTTATGCTTGTAAAACAACCATCCAATGTGACAGTTGCATAGCGTCGAAGTACTTTGGTATTGTGATTTATCGTAAGATTCTGCCATGTTGATGCCGCAAGGGCCAGCAGGTTTCTCAACAACGAGATCTATCATTACGTTAACGCGCATGCGCACAGGCCTATACCTAAACACTATGATCAGACCGAGATTTGCGCCCTGGGCGATACCGCTCTACGTTAAACGGTCGCGTTCCGGTGCCATTCCTTTTGTTTAGCGGTTGGACCGAGATGCATTGGAACGAGGAATGCGGATTTTATTTTCCCCATGCTAAGCGCTCGTGCGTATTTTCAGGTTAGATATGCGAGACTTCATAATGACGTCTGACCTGGAAATGACGTTGAGAAAAAACTGTAAAATAAAAAAAAATTATATTTTTACTATCAGCATCGTAATCAGTCCGATCGAGTAAAAATTTGTAAAAATTTTTTTTCAGCAATTTCATTATTTTAAAATTATAAGCAACACAGTTGTCCTTATAACAAATAAATTCGAGATATTTTTATTTTTAAAGAGTCCAGGGTCCCTAGAAATAGTTAAAAGAATACATTGAAAAAGTGATTTTTCAATAAGCTAACTTGGCTGCGTACGAACATGAATGTGGATGCTGAGAGCTCAGTGACTCGGACAAAGCTCTCATAGGCTGTGCCAGGATAACTGGAAGTAAAAGGTACACTGAACAGGTACCGTCGTGCGTAACGGAAGCTGCATCTATGACGCACAATAAATCGAGCCTTTTGATATGAAAAAAAGTGCCTTCCAGAGAAGCAGGCAGCAGGTCGACAAAGTGCACTGCAGCATGTCAACAGGGACTGTCATTTCGAGGGAAGTGCGTATGAGAATCCGCAAGTAACAAAACCGTCCACCCATTCGTCCCCACGGAAACTAACGAACGTTCCTCATGCAATTTATCGTGCATCTTTACCCCACGTATTACATTTTTTTTATAAAATTCTAATAAACAAAAAATTTCTACCTTCGATCTCCATATTAGGATTATTTGAAAATTCATCCCTGGTCTTTGCAGTGACACTGAGAATCCCTGCCCGTCGTAAATCACCCCTGCCTTTTTTAATGGTCGCCAGATTAACATGACAGATCATCCCCGTAACGGAGCAACAATCGTTATTGTCTCAATTGTCGCGGAATAACGACACAGGGAGCCGATGACGTCGTCTTCATCATTACTTTTGACACGTGATTCCCAATGACGAATCACGTGCGTCGTCCATTTTGAAAAACAGTACCAAAAAAATTATTCAAATATCATGTAAAACCAGTTAAGAAAAAACCAATGACGTTAAAACGGCAAACAAACAATTTATCCGCTTACAACATACGCAAGGCAAATGTTTGGATTTTACGTGTCCGGACGACGTTAACACTAAAACGTCGAGAACTCGAATATGATTTTAAAAAAACGAAAAGATCAACCATAGAACAACGAAAATTTAAAAAAATATAAACGCTTACAATTTGGCACGACGCGGAATTCCACCGGATAAATCTGCAAAACTGTACTCGGTCTCGTATTTAATTCGCGTTCCCTTCGCGGCCCGGATTAACGTTGCGAAATATCACCAAAATATGTAAATATGTCGAGAGCGAGAGGCACAGAAGGATCGAATAAAGAAACAAAGAGAGAGAGGCATCTTTGTACAACATATCTATACGTATATATTATACAAATATATATATATATATTCACACAATGTCTACATCGGTATAGATATATGTGCTATATATATAATATATATATACACACGCGCATTGGGAAAAGTAGGGGGGCAGGGAGTAACTAACTGGAACGAGAAACGGTAGAACAGGGCACACGAGAGCCATTGAAAGATTAAAAAAAGGGGGGGAGGAGGTATCCCAGAACGTACGCCTGTTTATATATATATATATATATATACAGTATACTGTATAACGCATGCATAACCGTACTAAAGCTGCCGAAGAGCTTAGGTATTTAACGGGGAAAATGTTTGGCGTAACCATCTCTATACTTTATATATATATATGTATGGGTATATGTCCAGGCCATACTCTGGTAATACCAGCCTACTTTACATCCCTTCTATCCGTGTATGCAGCAAGGGGGATGAAAATACAGATACCCGTAGTACTGGCGTAATGTTTTATTTTATTTTATTTAGAGCGAAAAGCTCTTGGAGTCAACCGACCGGTTTTCCCATGTATATACGATTCCTCGCATACCTGGTACATATATGTATATATAGCTATGTACACGGTGTCTTTAACCTACGTATAAATGGTACAAGCTATATACGATCTCGTGAGCACCTACTAAAATCCTCCTGACTGTTCTTCCACTCTCTTGAATCGAAAGAAAAGAAAAAGCACTGCGCTTTCGTCTCTTTATATTCACACCAGGAGGCAGCACTATGCTCGTATTTAGAGACTCTTGAAAGGACATTTTTCGTACGAAACGTGTATCAGCTATAAATGAATATTTGCCGTAGGTACCTGCGTATTGTCTCATCCAGTATATTACTGGATAGTGTATCAGTATATTATATACATATATGTTGAATTTAGTATATATTATATACACATATATATATATATATAATACATATGGTATTCGGACTTGCCGGTACAAATCTGATACGCGATTATTATGTCGGTCGTTAGCTGAACGACCGAGTTTGATGTTACGACGATATAGTTTCTATGGTGGCGAAGAGATCGAAATCGTTAGAATCGCTCAGGGCACTCGTGCAGTCTACGACCACTAATGTATTATTGGTACACTCGCACTATGGCGATACGGCTAAACGTTTCTAAACGACACGCGAATTATCAGTGTGAAAAATGATGAATTCAAGATAAGCATTGTAGTTTACACAGAGCGAGAATAAAAATTGAATCAAATAATGGGACAATTCTTTTTTTTAAATTTGCGTATATTCATATTTATTTTCAATCACCAGGGATACCGTGCAACAGCGTACGGCCCTGTAATCTTGCAAGGACCTATACGCCAGCGAAGTATATATAATCCGAGACAATGGCCGCTTTAGGGCAATCGGGATAGTCGACCTGGACATTAGACACGCGTTCCTCCCCATAGAATCTCTACGGTGCTGGAGTGGGTCTGGGTGTGGGGTGGGTGGAGTGAAAATACCATAAACCTCTCCCTTTCCTTGACGGTGGCCCTTAGGTGGTTAGGTTCGCGTATACCAGGACCAAACAGTTATACAATCGAATGAGGAGTTTGTGGGGGGCCCCCCTAACTTACCCCCCGTAAATTGGGGCTTCGCAGACGAGGATAAACAGTTCATATATATCATAAGGGTTAACATTTTTTTAGAGGATATAGTATGTACATGCAATATATCTACATTATTATATGTGTATATATACATATATGAACGTATGGCAAAATATAAGGCCCAGGGCCCGCTATGGGACTGAAGCTGAGAATGGGCCTCAAGTATAACTAATAAGCACCTGCCCGCCTTAGAAACAGGAACTTGATTCATTTCGTGGTAAGTACAGAGTGCTGCGTATTCGATGAGGCCCCGCGACGCCTTGGGGCCTTTTTTAGAGCTTACAATGCGAAATTTTTTTCGCGCGACAGAGATGCCAGTACCTTCTGCGAAACGAAGATAGCTGGCGGTTGAGTGTGAAAAAAATTTACATTTTGAAAAATTATGTTTGGATTTAAAAAAATATAAAAAATAATGCATGCCCCGTGGAATTACGCGTTATAGGTAATTTTGAGTAATTCAAAGTTATTTTCCGTAGCTTCGATCAAAACCAGCCCGATACAAGCAGAGGTCACGTATCTCGTTTTGACGTTGCTCGATTGGCCACGAAAAAGAAAAATACAAGATAAGCTGTTACAATAACTGAATCACGCGAAACAAACGGAACTGGCGTAAACGCATCGGCGTAAAGGCGATAGACGTTTGAACGAAGTTTACTATCTTCTTCGGAAAAAAGACCAATCACTATAGGTACAGTCCACCCCATCGTCAATTTAGCCACTGTACGAAGTTGCCAACCAGCCCACGTGCAAGGGGTCGAATCTTTGACGTACACGAATATCCAAACTTCTGACAGTTCCAATTGTTTACCAAATGGCCCGGACAGACATTACGCCATACGTCGATATTTCAGAATACTCCTCTGACCCTTTTGATGAATTAGCAATGAATTGTCCTGAATTTCTATAGACCGACTTTCCAGCATTACTGAAACACGTTATGTGACTATCAGACGCAGTCCAAGAGGAATCCTCTGAAAAAATGTGCCAAACAGAAAAGAGGGATAAAGACGCACGATTTCGATCAAAATAACTGACAGGCACGTTGCCAGTAGACCCATGTAAAAATCCCAAAGGGTGCGAAAAAAATCGAAAAAAAGCAAGCAGGTCGTTATATTAAAAAAAATAATACAAAATTTTCACCCCTTAAATGAGGCTAATTGCAGCATCCCTGACTGAGACGTTACAGCGATAAAGAATTTTTTAAAGTAGATACGAATAAATTATTAGACGAAGAAACGAGCGTTCTCAATGAACAGAGGGGATGAAAAGTGCCTAACAAGTGTTGGCAATGCCTGAAAAGACCTAGGCAGGGTGAAAATGTTGGAAAATATAATCCGAGAGAGTTAGCAGAAGGGTAGTAACGCGAATAGAGAGGGATATAAGTAAGCCTGTAGGTATACGTGCCTATATACATATATACACACACCTCTATATATACTTTACACGTTAAAAGTCGGTGCAGCCGTGAATATCCAGCTCTTCATCCTTTTAGGGGTAGTAAGAGTATAGGGGGTGTGTATACTATCCTACCACGGAAGAACGTATAGAAACAGGTAGCAAGCTCTATTCGACCTATAGGGAAGGGGTGTGTCGGGAGAGAACGTGGCTAAGCAGCAAGGGATGTTTTGGCGTAGGAGGTTAAGTGTTGCGTTAAACGCAAACGGCAGTCGCCCAGCGGAATATAATATTCCGCGCTGCGGAATGTTTTATTTCCGCAATAAAGTTCCGATTAGGTTATGTTACCTCGTTCCCAAGTGCG
Organism: Trachelus iudaicus; assembly: GCA_030142595.1. Classification (NCBI taxonomy): domain Eukaryota; kingdom Metazoa; phylum Arthropoda; class Insecta; order Hymenoptera; family Cephidae; genus Trachelus; species Trachelus iudaicus. The sequence goes on along the minus strand of JARQTH010000394.1, from coordinate 589,432 downwards.
GCTCTTCCGTAAACCCGCAGTTACTGCGTTCGCCGCCAGGAGGCGCTGGTGGTAGAGAAAGTTAATTTTCCATTGACCGCATGCAGAGAGACTGCTGTGTACCAGGCTTTACTTTTATCCTCGCTTATAAGACATGCACGAAAAACCACCCCTAGCACAGGTAGTAAACGACGTTGGACATTGGCAGACGGAATGTAAGATATCCGGAAGGGGGTGAATTCAGGTGCATCCACAAGTGACGCTCAAGGAACAAGGTCGTTGGCAAGGTGTAACTGCACCCTTAAATAATCGAGCTTCACCCTCTATGGCGTTACCAGGCTTCGCCACTGGGTATAAGGTTGGACTTTATTCAAGCCTGGGAATGAGGTACAAGGACCCCCCCCCCCCAACCTGGGGGAGGCATGTCGGCTGACTAAGCCTGTTGGAAGAAAATTCAAGAGGGTGGTTTTCTGGCATCGGGCTGAGAAAGTTACCGATAGTGGTGGCGTCCTGATAAATATCTAAGACAAGAGTTTGACGCCTGTGAGCTTACGTGACAGGTGTATCCCGTGGGATAAGACTCTGGAGGAGCTTTGGCAATTCCTAAAGGATCCCTACGTGCGTATACCCGACAGAAACGTCTCGGGAACATTGCCACTTCGTGAATAAGTGATAAATAACGTAGAAACTGACGAGGAGTACGGAGAGGTTGAATGTCGTGGAGAAATCAGAGCGACCGTTACGTGCACACTGGATTACACGTAATACGTGAGTAATAAGGGTGGGAGGTGTAAAAAAGAGTGAAAAAAATATTTAAAAAAATTTACGTTAAATCGTCGTTTATGGCCGATATTATTTCATAAATGAAAATCAACCCCTTTGCTATCGCGTTTTTACCCTCCCTTTGAGGTGCGGGATAGGAAACCTTCTGAATTAATCATACCGCATCGCGCCGGTTTCCGCAGCCAATGTGCGGCGGCGGTATTTTTGAAAATTCTACGTCGCCCTCAAATATTTGACTGTTTGACTTCCATTGCCAAGATCCGTGTTTACACTGAGCGACGATCGCAGTGAGCGCGAGCGTCGCACGGGTATCCTTGGAAAATAATTCAGCGACAGCGAAAGCAACGAGTATCCAGTGAGGATCCAAGATATCGGAAACCAATAAAAAAAAAATGAATACCGCTTAAAATATCTCAATAACAACTCAATCTCGATCCCAAATCATAAGACACCTACGTACTTGCGATAATTTTGAAAAAAAAAATTTTCAATTTTTATACTCCAAAAAAATACTCCAAGACCAGTTATGTCTGACTATTAACAAAGTGACTATTTCCCGAAACAGTGAAAAGTCCCGGATAGTAATCAGCCGCGCGTAAAATTTAACGAACGGATCAAAATGAAATATCGAATAAAAAGGAGTAAAAAAAAATGAAAAAAGAGAAATAAAAAAGAGCGAATCTATATCGGCGCTGATAGATCAAACAAACGTCGGATTGGATTATTTTTATCGTTGTTAATGGCGGCGGCTCCGCTCCAGGTTTCATTTCACAAAGCCCCGCCGCTAAAATCAATTCCCCCGTAACTCGCGTATGTCTACCTATGCGTGGACGTACGATAAATGCACGTAGATGCATCCGGCAACTGCGCCTCGACACTGGACTAAACCACTGGTCAGCGAGGATCGCACGTGCACGCGAAAACTCCTATCAAAGGTGACGAATACATAGTTTAAGAATCCAGCGATGCTATAAAATAAAGAAAAATGGTGAATAAGAGGGGATGAAATTAAACGTCGTGAAAAAAAAACCCATGAATAAACAGGGAGAACTAAGCAGGGAGAATTAAGCAGGAAGGGTAAGCGCGAAGAAATGTCTAAGGTACAATATTTGGACGTTAATACGCGGCGATTTAACAGGCGGTTATCGCTCAAAGGTACAGACCGATTAAAGACGCATTCACACCGTAAACGATACCCATAAAATCCAAGGGCTATAAGAGTCCGGCCCAAAAGAGAATGCGCGTATGCATAAGGCCCACTGGTCCTTCCCTGCTCGCTTCCCCTTTTGGACTCAAGTAATTGTCGTAATTATGCAATTATTATAATTGGCCCGCTCTCTTAATTTACCTATATGCTAATGAGGCCCCGGGCTTGGGCCCACCCATAACGGCGCTTATGAATTATTAATTGCGAAACTATACGACGACGCGGTATTATTTATTAACACTAAGCGGCCGCCATGACGAAACTCATCGGTACCGCAAACACGCCCCGAAATGTAGCCCTAACCCCTTCTTATTAAACTTTTTATTAGCCGCCACCCGTATCCACCCTGTTTCTAACGTTAATTACAGCCATGAGAGTCGCCACTGATTACGTAAACTTCTCCATTTCCCACAGTGTTGTGTATGTATACCGTCTCTCTGTATTTCTATATGTATATATATACACATAATATTATATACTCAAAGGACAATATAACCGATGATATACTGTACCGTGACGCTCGACATCCGTGAACTGCATTAGAACAGTAGGTATTTGCATAGGAGCTACAAGAAGGTACGTTTCCAATTGCCAGGTAACGATATACCGGAATTCTCTTCTCTTATTACGTGTGACAGATGCTTTATCGTGACGTATTGCGAGAATAGAACTAAAGACAGAGACAGAGTGATGGGGGAAGGACAGAGAGACAGAGATGAGACATCAAAAGAGAGATCAAAATATAAAATTTGATAATTGTCAGTAAAATATGGTTAGGTTAATGACGAGTATTAAAAAAAAATTGAATTACGCAACACTCCGAAAATAGGACAAGTGATTAAAAGATTCCATTGGAAAAAAAATTTTAAAAAGGTCTCACCTCATCGAAATAATTAATGCCATGGAATACTCGAAGTTAATAGTCTCTGTTCGCTGTAGTAGATTGGTATGGATGCTGTTATGCAATGTGGCAGTGGCCATTGATCACCACTTTAATTGGTAACGATCTTCCACGGATAATTAGCAACGAGTCGAGGATAGTCTTACCAGAGCGATCTACTTATAAAACAATCAGGGTCGTGGGAAACACTATGGAAAGATCAAGAAAGATCATTCGCTGCTCCGTCTAGATGTTGGTTACTCGTTATGTGTACCAGGAACCTAACCTAATGCGCGAGGAATGTCTAAGCAGCCGAGCTGTTAATTATATTCGCAATTAAGGGCGAGGAATTTTACTCCCAGTAACGTTCCTGGCACGAATTCACGCGAGCCTCTTAGGCCCAACCGTATACAATTTTATTGAAGGCCCAATGGTTGGATCGAATCTAGATGGGCAACTCACCGGTGGATTTACCGCATAGGTTATGGTACACTGCGGACTCGCCTTTATAGTTCGGGAGGAAACTTTTCGAGAGACGTCACAGCCTACCATCCTCGTGTTGGAATTCGACGACTCATGGGAACGGGACTTGTTGTTTTTCTTCCGTCTGTGTTTCCTTGATACACTCGGAATTTTCGTTGAGACATCCGTGACCGAAGAAATAAGCGCGCGCGTGCTCGTTCCGGCTTATCGTGCTACTCGTTAGTTTATGTTAATAGCTGATTTAAATGAGAAATATGAGAAGCAAACGGAGAGGCGCCTATCTTAATGCTCGCTCGTGTAATTGATGAAGCCGACCGGTTGGCCATTACGTCATCGCGATTACGTCAAGAGGTTATGGCACACAAATTAAATTGATTTTTGTCACGATTTTTTCAAGTAAACTCAGGAGTCACGAGGTCATTATTTGTCCTCCTCCCGCCCTTCCAGTCGCCACACGTTTCAATCCGCAGCCATCTTTTTTTTCCGTCCGACCTACCAACGTCAGATTTCTTAAAGTCCCGTTCAAAGAAAATGAATACCCACGACGGCCAAACATTGACATAACACACCCCACCGTGCTGAGTCCCTTTCTATCTCCCATTCAGGTTCATTGGCGCTGCGCGGGTGTTTCAGGTAAGTCCATTAGGAGTGACCTCTTCCTTTTTCTTTATGGCCAACTTTAAATTAATGGAGATATGCCAGCATTAGGAGTGACCACGGACGTAGATACGGCTCTGGAATATCTGGTGGTGGGGGAAGGTTTCACTAGAATTTATCAGTTTCTGTACTTCATTCCTTTGCTGTGTGAAGCAATCTGGGGGTGTTTTTTGAAAGTTTTGAAAGAAGCTTCGTTACTTAAAAAGAGATAACCTTTATCTTGTGTCACGTGCCGTTTACGTTTACGCTCACGGTTAGCCAGTTATATATCCTTTGTGCGTGATAAACTTTTTAATGTAGTAAGAAGCATGTAAAAAAATGGGCAAATTCAGATTGGCTGACTTGACGTATGTTGTGTCGTCACGCCGCAAGATCAGGTCCGTTCTGAGGGGCCATATTTTTACGAATCGAAACGTAAATAAGTCCCCTCAAAGTAAAACTGATGTCACTTTGAACGTGACGTGGAATTGGTCCCTGCGCAATCTTGACCAAAATACAATCGCTACTGGCTATAGCTCGTCTAATTTGTATCATGTTAGGAACCACAAAAACGGGTGCCGTTAGTGGAGTCTTCGTCACCACCAAAAATTGGGTAAGCTTCCAGACCTATGTGTAGGACCGTGGGAGTGACTAGTGATAAATTCAAAGTTAAGCCACGGAGAACACAGTGTAACTAGAAGCCATTAGACAATGGTAGAAGCCACGGTCTTACACACAGTTCTTGCGACCATGGTGAATTTCAATGGTGGGGAGCGACATCCAATTTGAAGCAGTTTCGTAATTTATGACATAGTCACCACGCGTCGCTGTGATCGACTGCGCCTTGTGAACTTAACCTCTAAATGTCATATTTCACGACGTTTAATATTCTATTTGGAGTGCCGGAGATTCGTGCGCGCCCTTTAGCTTCAAATTTTTCGATGACAGAAAAGCTACGCATTTCGAGCAAAGTGTATGCAGCGAAATAGGGAGATCGTGTGCTGTCCCGGGCTGTAATTTCAGTTACAAGCCAATCTCGGACTTATTATTTTCTCATTGCTTTAGGTATACAACGTCAAACTTTTTTTTCCATGTGTCATACTATACAAAATCATAAGAAGCAAGTGTCAAACTTAATTATAGCCAGGTTACGCGACGTACTTACATCGTGAGAAAGAGCGAGACAGAAATGTTTTTATTAACATAGCATTCGATCACAGCGCCTCTTGCGACGGAGCAGAGAACTACGAGCTGACTTCGAATTGGGTTTCACCCACCGTTTCACCACAACCACAGAAGTTTTCAGGCCTGTATACACGACAGTGGTAAAAACGCATGACACAATTTTCGAGTTCCTTCCTTTCCTTCCTTTCCTTATAGCTGACGCCTTCAATGAAGAGATGTTTCAGCAATTTTAGGGTTAGACGCTTCATACCCTAAAACTATACAGTACCTAGACTTCACGTCAAGACACTAGATGGCAGTGTGTATCGTACACAGTGTCTACCTATCTACACTCTCTTCATACCCAACGGCATAAAATACGTGATGCATTAGCATTCGATAGAGGCGGCTCTTTCAAGTGGATAATGAAGTGTGCCTGCACGAGACACGCGCTGGCCCTCACGCACGAAACCCAGTCAAAGGTAAATGTAAACGCGAAGTGCCTAATGTGTCTGGCTGGTGAGTCTGTCCCTCTACTTTTTCATTCTTCAACATTTTTTTTTTCCTACGCTCCTTCACCATAAACATTTCGCTCCACCTTCGCTCACTCGGATTCACCGCGTCTCTCGCCAGGATCCACTTAGAGGCACTTAACCTGTTTGCTGAAAATATTAAGCGCCGGTAAATATCGTAAAATAGAACAAATTCGTGTCGAGTGCGTTTGAGTGGCTGACGCAATCCTCCCATCCGGACGTTGTATTACCCTTTGCCATTTTATCAAGGGATCTGTCAACGCCGAGTTCCGTGTACGCTTTGAGGTTAGAAATGCATGATTCGCCATACGCGAACCCAGCGTATTTCACGTGGATACGCGTGTCTACTGCCTTCGTGCTGGATCCTATTAATCAAACGCCTAGAAGAACGATCTGCAGAGCTTCGCGGAACACTCAGCATCTCCACGTAATCCGTACTAGAACGTAGTATAACCGCTACTACGGTACTATGAAGACAATAAGGAGGTAAGCGGCTTACAGCGCTATTGACATATAATATTCCCTTATACAGGTAGATTCATTTGTGATACCCCGTCCGATACATCTACCTACCTCCCCTAAGCCATCCTTCGAATTTCAGTTACATGCGTAACTTTGAAACTAAATTAATCAAGACAGTCACAGTCCGAAGCTCGTATTGAAATAATACGTCAAGCACAAGCACATTATGAATTTCTTATACATTAAATACAGTTTAATCGCATATATGCATATCATTTGTGATATCCTGTTTAGCGTATAGTTAATTCCGTGTGTCTTTTCCAGTATGAACTTCACACCCAAAGTCCAAGGTAAAATTTTTACAAAGACTTGGAACTTTATGAGAGACTGTACCGCATCCTCGGGTTCAGGACGATATTTCCTAGTGGGAATCGACAGGTGTCTCCTGGTATCCCTAAGTACTGCTTACCGCGGAATTATGTCTGTCACGTCTGTCCGTTTGCCCGATTCATTTCACATAGCGTCCCACACTCCGATTTCACAACCTCTATCCTGTGTGCCCCACTGTGTGTCTGCCCGCCACTCGTACCTCTGAATATTTCTTTCAGCCAGCCTTTGATCGCGCGACAAATCTTCAAGCTGGCTTAGCCCATTCGAGCGTGTCGCCACAACGCCGGATTTCTCCTTCAAGCAGATGTATATTCCATTCATTTTTTTTTCACCCCGTTTACCAGCAACATTGAACATATTTCGTTCTTACAGCTAAAGTGTACACGTCATAATTCCATATGATCCGTCATGCAAGACATACGTGTATACACTCGTGCAACATATGTACCATACGTGTATCAATATCGCCTTGATATCCTTTATCGTTACCCTTCTGGATTTATTCGATGCTCGAAGAAAATGTTAGAGCGTCTTATGTACCGGGTGGTCCAATCGAAAGTACTTACAAGAGTCAAGTCCGTTAGGTTTACTGGTTACTTGTAATTAAATCACCCGCTATATATTCAAATAGACGTTGCCACTTACGTTTAGTCTGAAAGAGAATACAATTTCAATGTTTTCTTGACCGTATAAGTGGTAACGTACTTTTGACTCACCCTGTATTTACGTATATTGAGTTTTGAGAATAGTGCCAATCGTTATCTAATTCAATTATTGAGCATTTCTTATGTTTGTGTAAATAAGTGTGAAGGGTTAAGCAAATAGTTTGTTCACACAGAAATTCAATTACTAGGTTACTACCTGGACAACGACAAAGTCTGGTAGCCATGAAAATTCTGTCCAAATTTACCATTGTTATTATAACTCTCACTAGTTTCCTTGTTCAATCTTACTAGAGCGTTTGTCATTGTCACCAGAAATGTTTTGTTCTCCAAATTTCTTAACATTGTTTTGGCAATCGCGGCTATACATTTTTTTTTTCAGTGTTTTAAGGAATATTTTTTCAGACAATTTTCCTATGTGAACGCGACTTATGTACACAGGGCGCACACTATAGGTATGTAGATGCGTGTGCGTATGTGAACGGGGAAGTGAACTCAACGCATTTCCTCATTTTCAGTTCATTTGGCCTCACAGAGCGGCCAGTTCGCCGATGCGTAGGCAAATGCATATACGCAGCACGCACAAAACCTGTCAGTGCCCAGGGGGAGTGGGAGCGAAGGTCTGTTCGCGATAACTTCCGGCTGCTCGATAGGGTGAGTATCGACGATACGACGTAGTCGTGATGCCCGATACAGTTCTAATACTATTGATACCTTAAAAAAAAATCAAAATGATTATGTTCAGCGCGCCGAAAGATGAGAACGTATGCATCTTGATGAAAACCGAATATAAATTGTTTGACTATAATTTTTGTTATTTCCTTTGCAGTCATCAAGAATTGACAGTGTGAAACGACCTGTAGCCAGGACCAGGAAACGTTATTGTGCAGTCGCTTGATGAATGGCAGATATCAAACTTGAGAGTGAATTTTAATGTAAATATATTTAAATATATTATAAATATAATTATATCTTTGATGGAAAAAAATATATATATAGATAAAAAGTGACATGGACTAATGAGAGATGGCAGGACTGTTCAGTGCTGAATTTTCATGAAGAAAGAGGAAATCCAAAAAATATGGCAATAACGTCCAATCGGGCAGTACGGACAATAAACAAGCCGATATTACCAATCATTATTATTTAGTCAAAAGCAAACAAGCCAGCTTCCGGTTCCGATATACATAAAAGACCAAGAGAGAAAAGAGGAAAAGCGATGAACGTGGAAAAGGTATAACGCCAACAGACGAATAAAATGAGAGAACGAGATGAAACGAGATAACCAAAGGAACGCGCAATCAAAGGCCCGGACAATTTTTCACATATTCCCATTCATTAAAAACTAATCGTCCCGACGCCAGATTCTGGCATGTTTGATTACATCGCCGGTGCGGCACGATCGATTTCACTTCGAATCTCATGAAAATCGCAGGGGCATCCCCCACGAACAAAAATATATATGTCAATACATATGAATAGATATATGTTTGCATATATTGCATATATGTGTATATATATATGTATATATATATGTCACAGCAATTTAATTTACCCACTTGCATGGGCTATTTCAAACGCGCTCTAAAATATTCCCTATGACTCTATTCTAGCAAACAATGGTATCACGGCGTATACTTTGACGTCATAAAAATACTGGTGCCTGGCTTGACTTGAAAGAAAAGAATACCAGTCCAGATCGACAAGTAAGAGGGATACCAGCGACGACAGGCTTCATTGTCGGCAACGGGGCCCTTCTGGCCCGATCCATTAGTGTAATTGCAATTTATTTAGTAATTACTTTAATTAGCGAGTACCCAGCTTTAAGAGGTTGACAGGGTAGCTCGAGGCACGAGAGCAGGAGAAACTTACGGGGTTGTACGCCAGCATAAAAGAAGAAGAAGAAGAAGAAGAAGAGAAAGACGTAATAAGAGTGGTATTAGCAGTAGTAAGAGAAAGAGACGTTGAAAGAAGGTGAAGATGAAGGGCTTTAACGAAATTAATTAACGAATTAGCCTTAAAGCACGAGGCGTAAAAACAAGTGGAAATCGGACCGAAGTAAATGACCAAGTCGAGAAAGGAACAAAAGGATTCTGAGCGAAGAGGATGAAGTAGAAGTCTGAATAAGTGAATCCAGCGTCTTTTCGTGAATTGAAATAGATAAGGCATTTCTCACTGAGCCATTAGAGCATTGGTGTAAACACATTAACACAGAGAAACAAAAATAATACAAAAGATAATATTGTAAGGGTAAAAACAGTAACAAAAAATCCGCATAAACTTTCCCCTTTCCATTTTCCCCCATTCACCCATTATTTTATCCTGTACATTTAAAACTTTACCGATACTCAATATACTGTCTTAGATAAACGCTGCCTAGTGGCGCCATCTATGCGGTACGATAAAAGGCGCCTTTTTTAAAAAATTCCGTTTGGCCAGTATCCCAACCTCGTTCGAATCCCAGGTACGTAATTGGCAACATCTGTTATTCAGGTGCTTTATAGCTACCCTTGGAGAGTCTATAAGAGGTGCATCCTGGGTATTCGGTTGATCAAGGGTGAATTACGTTAGTCTCAATGACGTAGAAGCAAACGGTAAAAGAAATGACGATTGCCAGTGGGGAGTCGGTATGGCGTGTTCGTAATTCGTGCTCCAATTCAATTATCCCCATACGTATATAGCCGCTGCTGAGCAGCGAATTCAGACCGTGCAAGAAGGGGGTGGCTTTGCGTAATGTGACATAGGGTGGAAGTAAACCGCCCCTCGTGACGGAAGTACAACGGGATCCCCATGACGGTCAGTATTGTCGTCCTCGACGTGGATAGTCAGCCTAACCTAACCTAACTATCCCATGGGGAGTTGGCAATGAAAATTTCACCGGAGTCTCAATTTCGCGTAATTTTCAACGTACGAGCTTTTCCAACCCCATTCAAGAACAGTAGCAGATATTTCAACCCCTACGAGCATTGTTATTAACGCATCAATTAGTGATTGTAAAACAAGTTACACTACGATCCCATACTGCCTGTCAAGGTAAATACAAAACTGATATTCGGTCTTGAAAAACAAAAAAATGCACTTTTTCTTCAGTATAAATAACAAATTTTATTAGCTTAAAAAAATATTCACTACCCGCCAGTTCAATTCGACTTATTCTTCGTTCACAGTGCTACGTTGTGCACTCTTCTCTGTCTAGGGATTCTGATTAGCTGCGTAAGAGCGATTCTACGTCCGACAGTTGGAGCAGCTGTATATTTTTGATAGTCTCTGTACATCTTGTGCACGGTATGATAACAAGCACGAAGAAAGTATCCACCGGGTAAGAACGCATTTCGAGATAACGAGACAATTCGAAACCGTGTAGACGGAGCTATCGCCGCTAATTAAAGATCCAAATTGAAACGAACTGTAGCTTAGCAGCTTGAAATGAAAGATAACGCCCTACACGGGTGCAGCGTTTACGTAAAGTAACGGTCGGGCTACCCGGTTTGTCAAGTAATAAAAGATATTTGCATAGGACTGCATAGCAGCGTAAGGTAAAGCAAATGAAAAATAATATTTAAAAAACAAATTATAATATATGTATATAAAACATCCAAATTTTATTCATTCATTCAAAACTAAAAATCTTATCGAACCTCTAATCGCTTACACAGTGAAAAATAGATGCTAGGAATTCGATATTGAAAATTTTTATTGTCAAGATCAGCTTTCGTAAAGTACTGCGTAATACCTAAAAGTATCTTTTTAGTAAAGGACATTTTGCTGTGTATGGCAACGATTACAATTACTTCAGCTTGGATCGAACTTCGGCCCTGCTCGATTTGCCATGACGACAGCTGAGCACCACATACTTAACTCGGGTCAGGGGTTACTCCCCTGCCCTTAACCTTATCAAAACTATAACTCCGCCCGCTCTACAGCCCTTTGCCCATCTCCAGCGGGACGCCGGTATCTCGCCCGGACTTCTGCCGGTCCGCGGAGACGTCTCCGTCGGTACGTCTCCTCTGCCGGGCAACTCGGTACGTCGAGACTATCTCCCCACGGCAGATTCGAGCACCTCGACCTCAACTAAACAATAACGAAATCTTAGGAGAGCATTGGCGTAACTATACGAATCAACCCGAGAGCGCAGCTTCTGAGCGGGATGGCAACTCGATGGGAACCAGAAATCGAGAACGTTGTCTGTATCGGTAGCCGGAGTCGCCTTGTGACCGTGAATCGAAAAATCACGTCACAATATTTAAGCGCAACTCACAAAAAATATAGTAAAGGTTAAGCATGGCACGTGAGCTTTTACATGAAGTGTATGGCAAAAATTTTGAAACTTGAAAATATGCAGTGCAAATTTATAGCCTTTACCTTGTTGAATTTGAATAGTCATCTGAAACAGCCGAATCATCTCGCGCGTTAAATTCAATTTTAACATGGAGTGTGCACTGCTTTTCATATCTTTGAAATCAATCACGAGAATCATTGTGACTTCCTGTTCTGTCTTCTATACACGGGATAGCACCGTAAAACTCTTACTGTAAAATCTGGTAATAAATTATTTTTGTAATTTTTTCTTTTCAAGTTGGCTTAAACATGTAAAGTATTTTATAATGTTGCCTTACGAAGACGTAGCATTATTCTATAATGATGACGAAAATTTTAATTGACAGTAATGAGGAATTTCTTATAATCGCAAAGTTATTGAAAGAAATTTTTTTATACGAACACGTGCAATCCCATGAAACTGTTATTAATATTTATGAATGGGCGTTTATTAATCATAATCAAATGTATGGTTGGGTCATTACACAGTCAGTGCGTATAAGCAATGGTAGCCAATATGTTGATAAGAAATGGAATTAATTTATAATTATTTGTTTTAAATAAAACAGAAAATTTTACATCGAGTCAGGTAAATTTTAACGTGGAACGCCGTAAAAATTGCAAATAACATATCGTGTGTTATAAGCAATAAGTAATAAAATGATAACGATGGTCCACCATCACTGGTTACTACGGAAAATTTTATGGTGAATTTCAAATCGCGTTAAAAAAAATAATTTATTGCTAACAAATTGTTATTCTCTTCGAGTAATTACTTTTGCTAGCATATTTACAACGATAGCATCACAAAGGTATCTACTTCGCTTGCTGCAACTAATACCGTGCTTTTCCTGCATATCTCCTAGCACTATTAGCTTTATTTCTATTTGATAGTAAATTTAATACATATTCTCAGCAAACACTTCCAGAAAAGTATTTCGATTGTTTTGCAACAGACGCTTTGTTTTTTTCTGGGTCAAAAAATATACTGCTGGTTAACATATGCATACCAGTAGAATCTACTTTTCTCTGTGTAGCCATTGTCATTGTCAGCCACGGAATATTTTAATAATAATGATAATCTATATGTCAGAGCGACTGGTACATTTTTTAATTAAGCTACCTAAATTCATCACGTGCGTGGTGAGTATAAAGTAATTATAATTAATAATTAGAAATGCAGCTACGGAGTTTAAGTTTAATGGATAAATCCTGTTAATGTTAAACACCAACACAATCTACGAACACCCATTGCTATTCGGTGTCTGTGAGTATGTTGGTGTTTGATTGAGACGTCATTCAGCCATGTGTGTTGACTGATAGTTCCATTAACACGCAAGCGTACTGCGTATATATGTGTCAGAGATTGGGTTGCGTGTGCGTTAACGCACTTATGTTGCTATATATTATAGTCGTAAATGAGGCTCTGTTGTATATGTAATTGTACGTCTATGTGACGATATGTATACAGGGTGAGGCATTTATACTGATCAGATCGATGTTTTCGGAAACAAAGCGAGATATAAAAAAAAAATTCTGACCAAAATTGTAGGGTTTCAAGGGGGACTGAAGATTTCGTGATTGAATTCCTTCCCGAGTGCAAGCGTTAAGATAGTTCGAAGGTCAACATTAATTTTTTTAGTGGGATGACGACATTTTTCTTCCCGAAATCAAAAGAGCGTTCAATACCGAGTCTAATGGTACAAGTACACTGACGACCCAAAATTGGCAGGTGATAAGATATTTTTAAAATAAGAGAACATATATGTTCTAGGTAGCCTACGTGATTACCTGGGGCATATTGTGCAGCGTAATTTGACTAGGGCCATTAGCTGGCTAGAGACGTTAAAGATGCCTGGTTTAAATTTCCTCGCGTTTTGCGCTCCACTATGACTCGAATTTCTTGTAGAATATGGTGAGGGGGGTGAGAGAGAGGGGATAGTAGATAGTAAATCCCGGGGAATGTAGAGGTAGAATATTTTGTTTCGTTTTTAAGATATCTTCTCACCTGTCAGTTTTGGGTCATTGGTGCACTTGCACTTTTGGACTCGAAATTGAATGCTCTTTTGATTTACGGAAGAAAAATTGCATTATCCCATTGAAAAGATGAAAGTTTACCTTCGAATTACCTTAACGCCTGAAGGAATTCAATTAAGGAATCTTATGTCCCCCTTGAAACCCTAAAACTTCTGTCTGAGACATTTTTTTATATCTGGCTTCGTTTTCTGAAAAAATCGACCTGGTCACTATAAATGCCTCACTGTGTATATAAATGTAATATATGTGTGCATCAAATCAATATTGATTTATTCAAAACTTCATGTAAATACTTTTTAGAAAGATTACTAAATATATTAGCTATTAAATATTTCGGCTATTGATCTGTGAGCTCAAATTTTCTTTATTTTGTGGATTTGTGTATTGTAATTATATACGGTGATAAAGATTTATTGATAAAGTGATAAAGCAATGCTATTAAGATACGTATCTTTAGCTGTTCAATTATTATCGTGGAATTCATTATTTCGTCATGGATTATATTACGCATAATATTAGAACTGCTTGAATAACTTTGGAGCATATATAAAACTTATTATCAGCCGTCACCATTAACCGGCGTATCTCATTAGCAGCTGATAAATTATTTGGTATTGATTTGACTGAGAATTTCGTAAGAAGATAAGCCTGATCGTCGAAGAAACATCAACGCGTTGATTGGTAGAACCGATGAAAATTGGACAATAAAAACTGTAATTTACGCATGATGTGAAACACAAAAAATGATTTATAAAAAATAACGTTCATATATATTATAAATTTAGTCCATTATTCGCGACAGTCTCAAATTGCATGCTTAACCCCCAACTTCGACACGAATACTAAAAGAACGTGATCTGCTACCACGTCCAGAGTTTACAATTAAAAAAAAAGTCCCACGAGCGACAGTAAATTTTTAGCCAGACCCTCGTGGACGTCATAGTCATCCTTAAAAATAATATCTCATCCCAGTAGAAAAATCACTAGCATTATTGATCTATAACAAAAAAAAGGAGACACAAAGAAAAGTCCCTAGTATCCAATACACTGTTATTATAGATTCTAATCCAATAAAAAAGAAAATTTACGACCCCTTCCCAGCGATGAAAAATAGCCAACACAAGTGAAAATAATATAGAAAAGAGGTGGGGATAGGGATAGAACATATTTTTAGAACGCCAATAATCGTTTCATTTGAATCACGTGGTTTATCATGATAATAATCATGGGAAAATAAAAAAAATAATAAAAAAAACTCGATGAAAACTCTTCTGCATCGATCGGCTCTATTAAATTATTCGGTACTGCGAATCCACTACCCCCCTCCCTATTTTCCACCCTCTGGTAACCCCTCTCGGTCGGGGTAACAAACCGAGGCAATTAACAATCAATCACGGGTGTCTCTCGCGTCATTGAAATGACGTCAAACATTGTATTTGTGTAATTGTCCATTTATTCCTGTCTCTCGCCTGTCACCTGACAAATTGCGAGCTCCGGATCCCGCGGCGCGCGCGCGGTCCGCGCATTTTCCTGTCAATCGCGAATGAATCGTCGCCGGTTATATTAATTAGCGTAGTCCCTCTGGGAAACCGTTAACAGTAATTACGAGTGGCCAAGCCATTCGCGAGGTACACTGCATAAGAGAATTTGTACAGGTGGACGACTGGTGACTGTAGGTAAATTTACGCCAATATTTATACAGCTTCTGGATACTGATTCTATGATTTAATGATAACGGACGTAGTAGTGAACGTAGGAATTATTGAGTAATTGTTGTACAGCTTGGAGGAGATTACTGATATAAAATATTTATAATATCGAACGAGTTTTACATAAACGACAGAGAGGTTACGTTTGTTTATTGTAATATGGAATAAATTAAAATTGATATAATAAGTGTAAGAAAAATTTGTAGGTTAAGATTTTTTTTACCGGCAACTAATGCACCGTTCGTTACCGACCGAGTATGGTTATAATGATTTCTAGTAAATTCCCCCATTGTTTTAGGTTTGGTACAGGTACCAGGTACCTTCGCAGGAATTTACTTTACGATCGAAATTAACATAAATTACCGAGTACCCCTTTGCAATTTACAGTCCAATAATTATCCATTTTCTGTTTGCATTGTTCTCGACGCTGCAACTAACAATTTAAGGAAATTTCCATAATAAGCTACGGTCAGAAGTAATATTACCCGAGGCATAAATACCTTCCTTAAAACAGCCAGGCAATACCGTCGGCACATCGTACTTCTTCACCTGCTGCAACCTTTTAAACCTTCCTCTTTGTAAACCATCTTTCAGTTTTTCTCCGAAGATCCCTGATAAGCCGCAGCTCTCCCATTTACATATTATTATGAACCTGATATTACATGAACTGGCGTGCCGTGTCGGTTCTGCGTGGAATATCGCACGTCTGAAAAGTGCCGCTTATTTTCCGCCATTAATTTCCCTTACGGAGAAACAACAAATGGTAATAACATAAGTAACCTACTTTAGATTAGGTTAGGTTAAGTTTCACGGTCTTCCTCATGTGCATCAGCCTTTTTCTTTTTAAAATTTGTTATTTGGCTGCTCTGTAAGTTGTGAGTATTGCTGACGTATTTGATTCTGGAAAAAACAACCATTAAAGTTAAAGACCACATTGATTTGTATCAAACGATTCTAATTTAATGACTTCTTTTTATTTCGGAATTTGAGCGGTACGTACATACAGCCCGAGCTGAATCAAGCGAATGGCGAGCCCAAGCTTTAGATATGCAAATAACCCAGAGAGAACGTTGTACGTAACTAACCCCTGAACGGTGTCTTCCTCGACGTATTTATAACTCCTTCCTTCCCGAGAAGACGACGTTGCGGTCCTCACCTGATGAACATCCGCCTCAAGCTCAAGTTTATTAAACCAACTTGGCGGAATTATGAATAATTTCACACCATTGTTTCCCTACGTTCTGACCTCCAAGATTTTGAGGTTATCTGTCACGCTTTGTTATTTTCCGCCTTTAATTACAAAGAGAATATAAGTATTCGAACAAATTAATTGATGCCTGCATGAAAGAAGGTCCGATTGTGTATACCAATTGATGAACCAAATATACAGAAATGCAGTAAAATAAACTAAATTTTTAAATAAGTATTCAACCAAATTCTTCTGCCGGCAGAAAATAATCGAATTATGAAAAGCACCAAATCTCAATAACATAAATTCACGCACTGTATCCCATTATGATAAGGGATCCTTTAATCCTTAATCCGATAGCATTCACAACGTGTAAATGTGGTGAAGTAATGTAAATTTTCCAGCGGTGCCATCTGGCGCCACGGTTGGTAGGTTCACTGTAAGCATCTTACTCCTAACCTATACGCGAGTCCTCGTTTTGAAGGCTTTGAGAAATCTCACGCTCACGAGCACCGGTCTTATTTGTCTAACGTTTTAAGCGTCGCACGCGAGAATCTTCCCCCGAGGAGGAGAACGAAGACGGGAATAAAGACAAGTCTAATATCACGGCTTAGACAGATTTGATTTCGTAGTATAAATATTAATGCGTCAAAGGGCCGTGAAGATAGTCGCTGCTCATTCCTTGAGTAAACTGACGTTAACAGGATTATACACATAATTCATTTGCAAAATCATAAGACGCAATAATAAATGGAGAACCCTGCCAAAATCATCAAACCGTAAATACATATCAGTCCTTTTTATTACTACCGATTCAATATTTCACTAATATACATAAACTCTTGACACTCAACGCATACCAGACTTATGATTACCGAACCGGTCTGCAAACAATGCCTAATTACATAATTATTGTGTCGCTGTAATTAAGACACATTACTCCAGCCAGCCGGTAATTCATTATGCTTAATGTCTTCCCAGCCTCTGCTGTACCATCGCGGTTGACAGCTGTGACGGTTCTGCTAAATACCGTTACCATGAAATATTACCACTGCATTAATCGACTCATCGCGAGCCAGAAGTGTACCAGTCGATTTTCTGATAAATCAACCCTTCGTAAACTTATCGTTAAGTTTGTTCAGCATCTTCTTCCGCTATACTTACACTGTGCATCTAAAATTCCCCAGATCTCAATAAGCTAACCTAACCTAACCTAGTTTCTCGACAGCAATCCCCCTTAGCATTCGTTGCCACACCCAAGTACCCGATTCACCTTGGGGGATGATTTGAAAACGAGGAAAATGGAGACACGAATCATATGTATTATTAACGGTTCTCAAATAGTATACCAATGATACAGACCGAGTGTCACGGATTCGGTATTTACACAGGGTTTTGCACATACTCGTCCAAGGGTGAACACGGGGAGGTCGCCCACTGGTGGTATGAGGATCGAAGCCAACCGAACCGAAGAATTGATAAATTAGTTATTCCGTCAGTCGTCTGTCGCAACTCGTAGCTGCCGGTGCCGTGTTTGATCTGAGGTTACCGAGAGCGTGTCCATTTGCGCGGTGCCTTCACGGAAACCTGGATCGCAGTATCCTGGAACAGCTATGTCGACGGCTTTCGTGGAAGTACCTTGATCCATAATGGTGCAGTCACACGTTGCGTGATAAATACGACTTGACGTTTACGCAATGAAAATATCAATAATTTTGGTTATTGTACAGGTATACCGAGACTAATTGTTTTAATTATAATAAAGTAATTACAAATTTTTTAATACTATATTTAAATCTTTCTAAAGTTCATGCAAATTTCTGTACACGGGTATCTACGGGGATTTACAACTATCATATTTTCAATTATGCCTAGTTCCAATTAACATTGCTTACGGCGATTCCCATGATGTTGGTATTTCTTGAATGATGATATATAAGCGACATCAAAGTATTCATCGAGTTTTAATATTTTATGCGTAAAGGGGGTATCTGTGCAGTCCCCAATTTTGACAAGACCAACTATAATATTTGCTTATCATTAGATAACGGCAGTCTGTAGCAGCGAGTGTGCGATGCAGTAGGTACCCTTGGTAAACAGTGATAAGGGTTATGACCATGAGAGGGTTTGCCTTTGAATTTGAAATCTTCTCTGAGACCCTTGCGGAGTCTTCTATCCAATTAACTTCCTAAGAGTCCAATTCTGCAGTAAGATAATTCTAAGATAGTACCCGACTTAGAAAGCTGGATTAGAGCCATACCTTGTTCTCTGTTTGTCCAAGTACTTATACGTCTCTGTCATTACTTCCTAGAGAAATACACACGCCATTATACACGTATACGTATACTAAAACCCAAATATACGATACAAGTAATCCAAGTTCCAAATTTTTTAAATTCTAAAAAACACCATCAAATTTTTTCTAATCTAATTTACGTACGCAGTCTTCATTGTATTAGGTGTATGCAAACGTTCTACCCGTTTTGCATGATCCAAACTTCAAGAAATTTCATTCTAAAACTGAGGTGTTCCATAGAAGAGGCATTCAATTGCTGGCAGAAAGATGGCAAGAGGTCATAAATAATAATGACGATTATTTAAAAAAATAAACACTGTATTTCTTTAAAAACAATTGTTTCTCTTCCATACTAAAAAAAAAACAGAACTTTGCACATACCTATAATACCAACTGATCCAGACACTGAACGATCGACGGTCGATTCAGCTCGATCGTAAAATATCGAACGGGGACGTTTAAACCGCGCATGCACGAATTTGCAAGATGACGCCGTTAATGGACGTATAATGCGGTGTGTGATTGTAGGCCCGCCAATCGCGGCCGATTGTGCCTCTGAAGGCCCGCTAACTATCTCAAACTAGCCCCATTCAAACTACCAACCTCTCTCTTCCATATACGCTCAGTCCTGGCCGATACACATATGCTATATATATATAGGTCGTACACACACGTAGTCAGCAAAGCCATCACCGTCGGCGAGCCTCAACCCTATCCGACACACGTCCTCTACAGGAATTTCGAATTCATCAGCAACTACACGGCGACTGCGTATTACAGGTATAGTATAGAAAGAAAAAAAAATCATTCAGGGGATTCCCCTTTGAGCAACGCAGATACAGGACAGATATCCAAGATATAAGATACAGCGGATTTTGTTATTTATCGAATCCCAGTATGTCATCTGGACGTCTAGTATTATCTGGAACAATATAATGGAGTCAGATCGTCCGGGCGAGAAATATTGAACCGGCGCCGCGCTTTTGATCGACCGCATTTCAGGTGACGAAAATTCAATTTACAGCCTGGGTAAACGGTACGGGACGTATAGAGTAGCAAGGTACACGGTTACAGAGGGAGAGAGAGAGAGAGAGAGAGAGAGAGAGAGTCAACTATTTGCACCAGCTTAATAAGGACGTTTGACGGTGCTGGGCTCTCTCCCTTAACAAGCCGACTAATATCCCCAGGCAGTATAGTATTCTCTTACGGTTAAGGGGACCGGCCACCCAGGAACTACTGAAGCTTGAAAATCGAACAAACTGAGTTAGAGAACTCGGGTGCGAACCACGTCCGTTCCCGACCTTCCATCGTAGCGACTTTCCTCCACCTTGCCCACCATCTCACTCCTCCTAAAACTTACTTCCAAAACTATCTCCATGCGTTTAATTCTCTTTGTTGTCTTAAAGTGCAATTAAGCCACGGTTGATCTTCAGATTTTAACGTTCCTCGCTTCCGGGTTATGTTAAGCATCATGCATCATGCATTATAAATCAGATGCAGCATATGCATTTATCAAGTATTTTAATTATGGGTATACTCGTTCCTTGTAGATTATGTTCATTATATGCTTTGGTGATGTTGAAATAATGATGATGATCATATTATTTGCATGATTGCTGAGACAACTTCCTCTTTTTTTTTCGTCTTTTTCTTTATTATACAATATGTTTGGCGATGAATATTTAATGGCTGATTTAGTGTCGGATAAAAGAAAACCAGCGACAATTTATTTGTTCCTACTTAACCTACGCGTTACATTATACACATATACTATAGTACGAATACTAGACGGCTTTGTTTTTAATCAGAAGGAATTACCTCAATGAGACTCTTTAATCAGTAGCTGCCTGCATTTACTTGAATTTATGGTGGTATATTATTAATTATTTTGTTCCATCTCGTTGACTTGTTTCTTGTCAGCACAAATATGCTTAACGCGAGAGTGAATCTAGGTTCGCTATTTGCGAGCTACGTTCTTACTAAGTATTTTCAAAAAAATATATATATACCTAGAGAATCGTTATACGCTACCTGACGTAATATAACAATAAGTCATTTGCAAGAATGACCATAATATTGACGATTCATAACTAAAGATCAATGATCGTTAAGTAGCTGGCCCATTCTTTATACGTTGATTTTCAGTCTGTAAGAAAAGATCAAGACAGCTGATATACAAAGAATGTGGAATTCTCAAGATTCTCTTCATACCGTTTTAACGACTATGCTAGGTTTATGGCGGCTGCTCGTATCCTCTAATAGAATAGTTTCTCTTATTTGTACATCAGATGACGATCGCGCTCTCCATCTACCAGTTCCATCGAAATACCTAGGCTCTGGTAACCATCTATAAATAGTACGCATTATATAAGCCTCTGTATCGACTCTAATAAGATTTTGATTGTGTATTAATAATCACCGATGGATCACTGGCGAGAGCAGATCTCTGTTGATGTATGCAGGATTCTTTGGTCCTGTTATCCACGTGACCATACCACCAACAATGATAACCACAGCCGCTCCCAGACCGGAGAACCAGTGATACGACAATCGATACAAGGGAAACACGTTCTCCTCGCTGTTGAATAGGAAAATGTATACCATCCAATTTGATATAATCTTTTGAAAATATGAATCTCACTCACTCTGGAAACTCAAACATTTGAGAGTATTTATCGGATCTATTTGTAGGACAGTAGGCCACGTCCATTGGTATTTTTTTAGGAACCAACTGACCCGAACCCAGATACGCATTTGCCCCAAGACTCGCCCAGCCAGCAATCATGAATCCTGCAATAGCACCTACAAATGCACCCTATCCGGTAACAAAGAAAATGCGGAAGCCTTTAATATAATATATTGACAATATGCGAATGAGAGCATCGACTATTTGTGATAGACAACTATCAAATCATAATAATCAATTGATTAATCCTATCGTAGTAATCAAGGATTAATAGATCATAGGTATCACAAAACAGTGTAAATTTTACCTTAGAATTGGTCCAGGGAAATAACATTCCTAACGTAAACACGCCAAAAGATGTGCCAGCAGCAATGGCTGCCAAACTTCCTGTAACCTATTTAAATTGTTGTTAATAAAATTACGTGTTATTTGATACCTGCCTACAGATATGATACAAATGGATACAGTTACTCACAGCCAGAACTCCTCCTAATTTATCAACAAGGAATGTGAAGGACAGAGCCAGCAGACCGAGGAAGACGACTATACTTTTCACAAAGATAGCCGCACAACGGTCGCTAGGATTCAATCTGAAGCAACCCTTGACGAAGTCCTCCAGGAGAACAACGGAGGTAGAGTTCAAACCGACGGATAAGGTACTAAATAATATCAGTATCGAACCTTATATCAGAATATTCATCATTGCATCGACTTTGATTAAGAGGGAAATCAATTAAATAAAATAAAAAAATTATAATTGCCTAAGAGCAGCTCCAAATATTCCAGCGAGAAAGAGTCCCGGTATCCCGTGAAGATGTCCAGCTATCTCCATAACAAAGGCCGGTAACAGTTGATCGTCCATAGAGATAAGACCGGAAGCTCTTGGATCACAATGTGGCGGCGAATACCAAGCAACAAGAACCAATCCGCACCAACAGCAAATTGATATAAACGTCATGACGCCAATTGTAAATATTCCTACAGCTCTGTACATAAAACAAAAAGTATCCACTGATACAAAACACTTCCTCCTCGCGCTATAAATCATATTCCAATTTTTATAATGCTTCAATAAAACGGCATCAAGTATACCTTTGAGTATACGAAAAAATCAAATCCATACCGTACTCACTTACAGTTTAGACGTTTTCATATCAGGAAGTGACCTGTAGCGCTGGACCATCGTTTGATTAACCGAAATATAAGCTGTACTATATAACCACGATCCAAGAAGAACGGTCCAAACGGTGTGTCTGGTATAAGGTGATGCATCGAAACTATAAAATACAAAAACCATAATTATCGCAAGCAAATCGTAATGTTTTAAATAAAAGCTTAAAAATGATGATATGCTCACTTGAGAAATTGAATTCTGTGAGCCTGCTCCGCCTTTTGCCATACTTCTTGAAATCCGCCGACGTGATAAGTGCCCAAGCCGGTAACGACTATAACGGCTGTTATCATTACACCAACCTGCAGTGTATCGGTCCATACAACAGCCCTTAGACCACCCTGAAAAGAGCATACAAGGACTCTAAGGACGTAACGAGAAAACTCGTGATATAGAAGAGCGAGGCGCATAACAGAAGGCAAACAAGGATGGATAGGGTTTTAAGGTTAGGTGAAGCTTTTCGAAAGTTCGCAAAGCTCCCGTAATACCCGACAACAACTATCGCCTCGCTCTGCGCTCCATCATCGCTTTGCAACGCTCGCGTTCGGCCCTCGTTGTAATAAACAATTTGCAAAGAGTCACTCAGCCGTGATAAATTCTCATTAATTCAGAGTTTAACAAATTGCTCGGATAATTACACGCGCGCGCGATTAATCACTTTAACGCTGGCTTTGTGACCTGCACTCTCCCTCTCACTCTCTTTCTCTCTCTGTCTCTCTCTCCCCCTCACTTTTTATCTATTCCTGTCTCTTTCTTTCACTCTCTATGTCTCTCTGTACGAAAAGCCACTCAACGGTTCGCCATTGTTTTCGCTTTCCCATTGTGAGCTTTCAACTTCTGCTCATAAACATTTCGCCAGACTTGCTAAAGGAGAGCCTTCACCTTGCGGCTCCTTAGAAACGCGCCTTTTTCCGACCGTCCAAGAATCCTTGAGTGTTACCCCTTCTTTCATTGTTTTATTAAAAACATACAGCTAGCTTGATAGGGATAATTGTCGAGACTTACTAGAACCGTGTAGAAGACGCAGATCGCGCAGACTACTGCCCCAATTAGATGCACGTCGATACCGCTCACTATAATTAATTTATACAATTAACGATTAATAATGAGAAATATTTTTAATCTGGTGTATAAGTTATGTTTAAATAAAAAAAATCAAATTATCACCTTGATTCAATGCTAGCGCAGGGACGTATACCACGATCGATTGATAAAGCACCTGCATTTTATGATAAATCATAGGTTCAGTATAAACGCTCGATTATTAGACTGTTAATTAGTTTCCGCATAATTGATCATGCAAATCAATACTAAATGTTGAATCATTTATTATTAAGTTGCAGGCATACGGAGACTGTCTTGAAAAAATATGTCGATTGTCTCACCACGTCCACAATGAAGATGAAGGATATTAGGATTCTTACTGCACGATTAAAACGTATCTCCAGGTACTGAAAAGAAGAGAAGAAATGGAGGCAACTAATTGAAATATTTAAGAATTCCATAAAATGACTAACCTCGTAAGCAGAATTCAACTGCAACCTCGTGAAAACCGGAAGGTAGACCTCAGAGACGACTGTACCAGAAAACAATATGGAGAGAATTGTAATCCAGTACTGTGTACCAAAATTAAAAATCTCTGCTGGTGTACCGAGTATAGTAACGCCGGAAATGAAGCTGTGTGATACAAATGATAAAAATTCTAATTGAAAGTATCGAAATCATAAATAAACAGGAATAGGAAACTCATTTAAAAGATAAGGTCAAGCTACACGGAAATACCTACATGTTATATTCTTTCAATGATTTATTAAACGAAACTAATCAATTAAATCGATCAATTGGACAAATCACGATTAGATATAAACGTAATGATATATGCTTAGACTAATTTTTTTTAATTAAAAAAATTTCTTACCTGGCAATTAATGAAGCGGAAACGGGAAACAGCCCCATATTACGTCCTCCAAGTAGATATTCTTCCGTATTAGCTCGTCGTGCTTTTTGATAATGCCACAAACCTGCCGATGCGGAAATCGTCAACATGCCAGCGAAAACCAGCCAATCGGCCCAATGGAAATAGAATCTCTCAGTAGATTGACTCATCTTACGGAGTGAAAAATACTAAAAAAATAATTAAAATATTCCTCAATTATACAATTTAAATATAGCTCATAACCGGCTTTCGTAGTACTACATTTGTATACGGTTTTTCGTAAACCCGTGAACCTTACTTATTATATTGAATATTTTCAAAACATATGCAAAAACTATAAATATACAAATCTAGCTACTATATTAATTTTTTCAATATAAATTTGTACAATTATTCCTCGCCGTCTTTTCGATTAAAATTAGTCAGAGTTTTCACGCGAAACACTTTCGAGGCAGTAAAAATGTATGATGACAATGTGAAGATTAGTTAGAGTCCTATTGCAATATCGAGGCGTGGAATGTCACTTGAAATGCAGCCTAGACAATATTGAGACGGTTAGATGTTAACGAGACGAAATTAACACCACGTGCCAATTGACGAGATCGGCCACAGGTCAGTAGCACAAAAAAGAAGTCATCAATGAAGTCCAAAGTCGTTTAATTAATTAACGGTGACACTTGAGGAAGCAGAATGCATATTACTTGTCAGTATAAACAATAACAATGTAATAAAGAAATAACTAAAATTAAAATCTAAGTAATTATATGCGTACAGATTGTAGCATCGTCCGTGTTTGAAATAATAATAATGTTCACCGCGGAAAATTAGAATTATTCAGCACTTCATTGGCATTCGACACTCATCTTGGTAAAATAACATTAATTTATACACGGAATAAAAAGCAACTAAACACTTTAACGATACTAGAATTTATTTAAAGTTTGCATTTTTCAACTGCCTACGTATACACATTTTTTTACCACGGAACCAGTAGAGAAATTTAATATACGCATTCGTTAGAAGTTAAATTGTACTCGACCGACAAGTGGTAACGAGTTTCGTAAGGTAAAAGAAAAGAGATTAATTACCTACCTATGTCAATCATTCAGCTATCGTTTTCGTATTTATATTTCTAATTGCAAACCTGTTATTCTCTTTCATTGCCAATTCCCATTTTAGTAATTACAAATTAACATAACCAATCATACTCTGAACTGATTAAGAAGTATAGAAAGGGCACAATACTTTATAAGCTTACCGTGAAAAATGTGACGTAATGTGAGCAGTAAATGATAAAAATAATAAAAAACAAGCACAATATTGAAAATAATTTAAAGCCACAATAAAAGTTCGCTCCGTATCGTGACGCAAACTCCTGGTTCCATGTTGGTATTCCGGTTTACATATACACGTGCGTCAATTTATTCTGTACAGAAATCGTCCTCATAACACACGTTCCCGCCGTTGTGGGATTCGTGAGGTTTGAATGCTTCGGTACAGCTGGAACACTGGCCGTAATCGGGATTGCAAGACCGCGCACAATTACAGCTTCGAACACTGTGTTTCTCTACGAAGGTTCACGAAGACGACCGGTACAACGATCGAGACGCGACAACTCGGAAGATAAGTGAGAAAGAGATGGAAGACATTGAAAAAAGGAAGCAAAGTTTCTCCTCGATTGACCAATGATCGTTCACGATTATTTGAAATCGGCCAATCGCACGCGGCTCTGACGGAACTGCCTGTTTCACTGATACGTATCCAAACGCGCCTAACCATGTGCAAGATGGAGTCGCACAAAGTATCTGAATACCCCACTGTACTCGTCGACAAGGAAACTTTTAATTCGAAAAAGACCAGCGAATATTTCGTGTCACGTGCTATAAATAAGCCTGGCACGCATGCGTGTGGGATATTTTTTGCTTCGTGTCAAGAGGAACAGAAAGAGAGAGTTAGAGAGCGGAGGGGGGTGAGAGAGAGAGATAGACATTTAAAAAGAAAAAAGACAATTAATACGGTCGGACCTTTAGTCCCCTGAGACTTAGGATATTCTTATTTTTCTTTGTAATACTCGTTTGACGCTTACATGTGTTTGTAGAATATATTTATCCTTGATGGTTACTCAGTATATGCTTCTCTTTACTTGGAAATTTCCGCAGACTTTGCTCAAACGAGACTCTGACTCTGGTAGAGACGCAATCTCTAAGGTATTTAATGATCCTTGCTTCCGACTATTATATTCCAGTAGAAATTCATTGAATGTATCTCGGTCTTTTATCTACGTGCTACGAGATAATAGGCGGTTCGTCAAAGGAATCATTCGGATGGGCAGGATTGATAAAGGTTTCAGGAAATAAATATTAGTATATCGTTTAGGTTTTAGTGCCGGCACATTACGCCAAGTAGGGAAAGTTAATGGCAACTGGAAGAGGTCATGAGGCCTACTCTATAATACATATATACATGTACAGGGTGTGCCACAAATAATCAGGACATGAAAATTTAAAAATTCAATTTCTAATAAGATAAAAATTGTTATAATATGATTACGATACTCGTATAATTTAACTATATTATCAGCAGTAGGAAGATACATGGATCAGTCGAGCAACAGCTCCTGACTGGCGCAGAGGTGGGGCTGTTACATTTACCAATTAAATTCTAATGAAATTAAATTGTAATAGGTAAACATTACAAAAACAACGATACACTAGACGATAATTTTCATATTGTTTATAACCGCTATCAGATCTCTAACTTCATTACTCTTTTCTACCATTAAATTTCATATTCAGTCCGTATTTGGCATGAAATTCCCTAGTTCTGGTACACCCTGTATAAATGTTTGAGCGCAGGCCTAACGTCCGAAACGTATATAACATATGCTCTCGGTATGCCCGACACGTATCCTGACAAGAAAGGAAAATAATTACCGACTCGACAAGGCTTATCTACAATCACGGAAAATATCGGGTAAGTCGAGAGTGACGTTAAATCATTCCTATGTGACGAAATTACCATAATTAAGAAAGGCGAACAGTAGTTAAGTTCCTGTCGCCATTATCAAAAAGCAGCATATTAGCATTAGAATTCTCGTAATTTCTCCCAGGTTTAGAAATAAATCAATTTAAATTATATCCTAGAGACGTTTAAGACTTGCGTCTTGTTTCACGTTCTAATGTGCAATGTTTTGTTATAATGACAGTACTGTTAAAAGTTTTTTTTTCAAACATATGACATATATACATTACATCATACATACATATATCATTTGTTTCATCCGCTAAGAGTATAGTCAAGGAATGATGTTTATTTGTAATTATTGGCAATCGTAAACGCATATGGTACAATGGTAAATATGTCTTGCCATTATTATTGTTATGATCAGTATTATTATTATTTAAAAGAAATATATATATATTATACGTGTAGTAAACGTTATAAGGGTATAAATTCTACAGTCGTACAATAAGGGAAATGTCTAATCATGAATGCTCGTGAATGTCAACACGGATTATTTCATGAAACAGGTGTTTTTAACATTCTAAATAAATCTAAATATTCACTTTTCTCGGTATGTAGTCCTTATGAACGATTAATTTGAATGTCCGAACTGTACATGGATTATCCTACCAGCTAATGATCAGGCACGATTAAATAACCAACGTGACGTCGATCGACGTCTATGAAAAACAATTAATCAATCGCATCAAATGAGAATGAGTGACTGTTGACACTAAATTGTCGTTGTCCCATGTCCCTTGAGAAGAAAAATGACATAAGATAAAGACAAGGAGTGATTGACTTTCATTGATTCGCATAGAAGCATCTATTGTGAATTGAATTAGCGCTCGTGACGTAATGACAGTTTAATTTATCATCTACGCGAATAAACGAAGTTTTACAATTGATAAAAAGTAGAATTTGTACTCCTTATTTGTAGGAAAGAGAAGAACAAAGAAAATAATGTAAGAACATTACCATCGATTGCCTTAGATAAACTCCTTCGAGAAAGACATCCAAGACAAGTGGAATGTATGAATTTTCTTTTTTTTTTTAAGTGAGCTTGTGCACGAAAAACTTTTAATGAGTTTACAAATTCGTTTTCGTCATCTATTTCTAATTGCATTGTAGCGACGTTTCGCGTTTATGTTGGAAAATTTTAACCATAAGGCTGTCGGATGAAGGCAAGGACTTCTCTTTCTCGATGGGAGTCCGAGATGACTCTTATTACATAAATATTATGTTACACGGTAACAATGACTCGACCTATTATAGTGCAGCCCCATTCTGCGTTCCTAATGAATGATTTATCCGACGTCAAAATCAGTACACCAACTTACTGATCGTAACGTTGAAAACTCATCCAATTGACGTATACGAAGAAACAAAAATATCGAGTTCCTTTCTCACAACACTCTATGTCTTACGTAAACTCTAAAGTACGAAGTAAGAGTCAGTTTGTGTGTATTTATATATATCCTGTCAGATTAAAAATTATTAAATCCAAAAATCGAAGTATATTAGATAGCCAATCTCTAACAATCGTAGAAATACTTATCGACCACCACCTACAACCTACAGTTCGCTTTAGATGCATATAATTATATTAACAATTATTGAATCAATTCTTCGATTTAACGATAATGAACAATATAGAAAGAAAAAGACAATAATAAATCACGAGATCAAGCATATCGATTTCTGCGTTTCAGAAAATTTAATATTATTCATTTATTTCAAGATCTTCGAAATCTTCTTTCTGACTTGCAACACGTAAAGTCTGACTATTTTCAGAATATTATACGGTCATCTGTCTAAATCGACTGGGTAATAATAAATCTGTATTAGAAAGTCATATCTATGCAGAAAAAGGCTGTCGACATAAACAGATAACGAAAATATAGGTACACTTGTTCATTACACTAAAATCTGATGTATGTATTACTTAGTCGATGTGTAATCATAGCTTTCTGTGCCTCCCATCGCCTAATAAAAATCGACACATCCTGTCTAGGACAAAGGCAAACACGAAATCGGCGATCAACACCAGCACCAGGGTTCTGCGGAACTGTAGAGAATTAAAAGGAAGTGAAATTACAATTAGTACAGTTCTTTTCATTATAACGATTATCATTAATATTTTCAGTAATAATATTGAAATGTAATTGCTCTACAAGCAATAGACTGTATAAAATTGGCAATTAAAAAGCTACAAATCGACACGGATTAGAATGGATATGATCCTTGTGTTAAAGATAAATTACTCACGTCACTTGGGAAGTCGACTATCTCAAATTGAAAAGCTACATCTGGTAGGAGTCCACATGCTAGTGCAAAAATGGTGGCTGAAGTTCCAAGAAGACTATATAATAAAGCCTTGTTTCCCCATAAACTCTCCATGTATGGTTGACCCTGTAGAAATAAAATAATACTATGTAATAAGTTGTTTCCAAGAACACATGCAGTTTCAGTATTAAACTGTTAATTACCCTGTAATTGATGGTGAAGGTGGAAACTTGCAAAGCCATAGAAATTATATAGACCGTGCTGTTAATTATATTCGCTTCAAATGGTTCCTCCTCATCGGTATCCTCTGAGCTGGATGTAGAAACATCCTCTGTGGAATTAGTTGGTGCCAGAAGGGAGGAGAGCTTGTCATCTCTAATTACACGAATAAAAGTTACTATAGTTCATTCTATAGCATTTCCAATTAATGATTCTTGTCTTGTAAGAAGCTATAGAATATTTACCCTGGCGATAGAATTACAGCTTCACGTACTAGATATATAAGGCACACAAAGTGCACTGCGAATTGTAAAAGTACTGTCAGGATTGTATACAAATTAAAGATATTCGGTAGTGGCCTCTGTTTAGAAAGTGTTTTCAGTGGTTTAGATCTTGATATAAACAGAAAGCAAGCAGCTAATAGAAGACCCTGTAGTGTTGCTTGAGCATCGCTAAATCTGATTCCATCCAAATAAAGAACAGATTGACTATAGGCCAGTACAAGGGCATTTAGTGCTAAGATTTTTAACATCTGCAAGGTAGTAACTAGAGTGCACCGACCCTGTTTAATAATATGGCATACTGGAAATGAAAAGAGTTCGTATATTTTATATGTATAAAATGTAACAGTATACTTTCTGTTAAATAAACTTCAAAATTAATTTATGTGCGTACTGCATTGAATCGATGATAATTTGCTAGTAAATGGTGCGGCTATCGATGCATCTCCTAACTTCACAATCACGGATTGATCCTGCTCTTCCAACTCTTTTAGTAATTTTTGGATTTTAGCCTGCGTATTATTAATATGTTGCTGCCGGGCACTGATCCTTGGTCCGTTACTAATTGATGAACTTGTTGATGCATGACTAGAGACTGCTGCAGCTTCGCGTTTTTCTGCTACTGCACGTTCAGGAGGACTTGATAGGATTGCAACGCCTAAAACATTCATATGGAGTTATTTAGACATTTATGGATGTTACGATCAAACTTTTAATGGTTTTAATATTAACCACTTACCCACTTGAGCATGTTTCAATGCTCCCACATCATTAGTACCATCTCCACACATAAGTGTTATGTAACCCAAATTTTGTAATGTAACTATAATGAATTCCTTTTGCTTCGGTGCACACCTTGCAAATATTACTACGTGTGGTAATAAATTCAATAGAAGCTGCCTATTATTCTCTGTGAGATAAGTTAAGCCCTGAGAAGAAGTAAGTGTTTTTATAGGACATATTTTTTTATAAATAATAGCCAATATATTACCTCTCCTGTTATACAAAGACCGTATTCTTGCCATATTTCTTTGCCCTTCATTTTAGAATTTACAGCGCCAAGTTCTAGCTTCACAGTTTGATCCACACTTTCCCATATCCACTTCTTATCGTATTCCGTTAATATCAACATGACAGACTTCTTCGTGAAATGAAGTTCCCGACCAACGTGACAAGCTGTCAATGGATTGTCACCAGTGATCATAACAACCTGATGAACAGACAAGACTCTGTAAAATCTAGATCTACATAAAATCCTGCGACTATTAATTACCGAGTGAGAAGCATTTTGAATTTCTTTGATCACAGCTTTCGAATCAGGTTTCAAAGGACAGCTTATAATGACGAAACCAGCGAACGTCAAATTCTTCTCCAACTGATCGCGAGCCTGTTCTCTTAGTTCCTGGGTAGAGAGCTGACCGGGTAATTTACGATGTCCTAGTGCTAAAACTCTGGCTCCACGACGAGACAAAGACAGATAAGTCGAGTCATAATTATCTGGCACCGAAGCAAACTAATAGAGGAAAAGTTAAACGTAATAAGATTTCAGTCAATACAAATTTAGTCCCTAAAAATTATAACAATTTACCATAGATTTTAAAGTCTCTGGAGCACCCTTAACAGTAACTACATACTGAACATCCGAGGAACCAGGAAGTGTGTATCCAGCTATGACACTCATTCTCTTCAAGGTCGACGAAAAATGATAGCGCTGGAAAATCTTGAATCCTGGTGATTTGGCACGATTTGGAATGACAGCATCGCCTACGTTGCATTAGAATAACATTAGAGTCATTAAAGTTTTGTATATTTCAATACGTTTAGTTGGTAATGGTTACCAGTGTTCCGTACTTTTAGTGAGATTCCAATTGACTGCTTTTAAAGTAGCTTTTTCTAAGGGATCACCTACAATTCCATCGTCTAATTGAACCAACGAGTGACAGGTTGCCAAAACCTGCACACTCTCTATTGGTGCTTCGGAGAGTTGTATTACTTCCGAACTATTACTGGAGTAATAAATAAAATTATGTATAAACTATCCTAAATATTGTACGTATATTTTAAGACAAATCAGGACTGACTTACTTGACTCCAGCTATTCCTTCAACTACCAAATTATCGCTGGTCAATGTTCCTGTCTTGTCGAAACAGCAAATTTCGATTTTACCGGCAAAAGGAATTCTAAATGGCTCCGTGCAAAATACACCTGTTAAAAAATAATGTAAAAGAAATACAATTGGCGGGGATATTTCGAAAATATAATATCATTTACCTAATTTTGATAATGCCACCAGAGATGTGTTTACTGCTAAAGACAATTCAATAGGCAATTCAGGTGGAACTACTGATGTTAAGATCAGTGTACATTCCAGGAAGAGTTTATACTTATTTCTCGTTGGATCTTCGCTCCCTAATAACAACATTCAATTAGTTTTAAAACGCATAGCATTGTTTTAACTACATACCTTTTATCCATACATAAGCAGCAGCAGCCACAGCAAAGATTAACAGAAACAAAATGAATCCAAATGTTTCTAAATTATTAGCAGTGACGCGTTTTACGCCAAACAAAATGGTTCTGAGGAGTTTGCCTTGTGAAGTGGAAAAGCCAGTACGCAAAACGTAAGCGACACATCCATTGTCAGTTGCTAAAAATATAAATGAAAATTATAACAGTTGTTAACAGCAAATTTTCAAATTCCTGTACCTCGGAGTCCTGATGAGTTTTTACTGGGTGGTGTATGCTGTACAACTTTGGTTCCTCCAAACAGGATACATAATTTGTCATCTCCTTCAATGTCCAGTTCTTTGTCTTCTTTTCTCCAGTCTATGTCTTCTAAAGGCTCCTTCATTTGTGGGACAGACTCACCTGAGAGATTCTAATTATTAGTCCATCTACGTAGTAAAATATACACAACTTCAATGTAAAATAATCACCTGTTAACATGCTCTCATCTACGATGCATGGACCTCTCAATAGTAGCATATCGCAAGGTACTAGATTATCATTCTGAGACCTCGTAATAGAAACTATATCTCCAGGAACGAGTTGATCTGTAAACATGTGTCGCCATCGTCTGTTTCTGTATACCTATACATAAATAACAATAGCATTTTAGAAGTCCCATTATATAGTTATTATAAAAGCAATATAAATAACCATACCATTATCATATAAGGTTTATTCCCCATTTTTCTTATCTCTGCCATATTCCTCAATTGTTGTTGTACAAGAGTGCACTCAAACATGATCAACATGATAAGAGTAAAGATACTGTAGTACCAATACTTATCTAGACACCATAGAGCAACACAGAATACTTGGAAAACAAAAAATGGTGCTATAGCACGCTCTTTGAATAATTCCCAAAATTCAGGGACCACCATATCCAATCTAAATATTAAGAAATAAAATTAATATTGTACATATAAGAAACGATAACACACTTTAACCAAAATCTTACGTATTCTTTCCATATTTCTCTTCAGCAGCACTGACTTCATTTTCACTGAGATATCCTTTCCATTCGCAGTAATGGCGATGTGTAAGATGAACAGGGAACTGGAGGCCCTGAAATTGCTTCTTCTCAGAATCCCACACATATTTTGTCTTTTGAAAGATGAACCAAGGTTCTTGATTTTTCACATGATGTAAATTCACTAACTCCGAACTGCCATTGTTCGGAGTGGGCACAACCTTCACCATTTTAGCTTCATACGGGCTCTTGCACTATAATAAAAAGAGAATTAAAAAACTTATTATAAAAAATCAAAACTAATTTCAAACTTCGCGCATAGTTTAACTATGTGACCGCCACCTAGCAGAAGATCAATTTGCGTGCTGCCACGTTATCCGAACGTATTGGTAGGGCCAATTAAGGTTCGAATAAATATCTGACTATTATAAAACTTTTTATAAAACATTATAAAATGATGCTCTCACTTACCGAGCTACAATTAAGAAAGGTATGCACGTGGACGGACCACTGGCAACAGAGACATGTGAATATCTGTAATATGCCGATAGCCGCGATGCCAAGGAGGCCAGCATCGTAATACTCCTCGAGCCCATAAATATAAACCCAACAGTAAATCCACACGATCTGAAGAATCAGGAAGGGTAAAATGTAGCCGTTAAATAACAGTCTACGCGGATTATGCAGGCTGACAGTTTGCACAAGTTCATCCACCCGCGGCGAAGAGACCGTCGCCATGATTACGCTGCGCCGTCGCTAGAAGCCCGCTTGTTAGGCTCACGGAATCATTAGGCTATATCCACACAACTTATTTCATTTTTAACGAATGCGTTTAAGATATACAATACTTGTTATTAAATAATAATAGAAAATTTTTCAATTGACAAATAAAATTGATGTGTCAATTTAAACTTTATACGAGTGTTCTACAATTTTTCATAACCAATATTGGTCCTTGGGATCATTATTCAAAAACGCGAGTAATAACTTTAGTTCATTCTTGCGTAATGAAATAGAAAAAATTTTTTTGCAATAATATAAATTTATTTGAAGTACAATGAGAAGTAATAATGGTAAATTTAGTTACACAAGTTGTCGCGTCAGCCTGTCACCTTACGGACAACTCTAGAAGTCTGCGCCGTTTCTTGTGCGCTCATGCCTCTGACAGATATCAGCTGTTGCAGTAAACAAAGAGTCGCGCTGTGAAATGGATGCTGGTGCAAGTGCTGCGGATAGTCGATCGACAAGTCGCGAAAATGTATCCGAGGATGAGAGTTTACACGTTGCCGAAGAGAATGAGAACTGGTATTACATGCCTGATTCTATACTCCTGAGCATTTTCCAGTATCTCATACCTAGTGAACTGATGACTGCTGGTAAGGTATGCAGATCCTGGAACAGAGTTTCACAAGATGAGTTTCTGTGGAAAGACTTGTTTTACCAGACTTACAAAATAGATCCTAATGTTGGGATTATGCCAGGTAAATTTGAGAGACCATTAGACGTGATAAATTTGTATTTGGAGTAGTTTATCGTATATCCATCAATTAACTTTATGAAATTTAGGCAAAAATTCTTGGCTTGGAGAATTTAAAAGATTGGCATACCATACTCCTTTGTTGGAGACAGAGGTACTCAAGGAACACTCTCATCAGGTGTTGCATGTTAGCTTTTCGCATAATGGAAAGATGTTTGCAACGTGCTCCAAGGATGGATACATATTGGTGAGTATAAATCTGGATCAATAAGATAAATTTATTTTGTAGATTACATTCTTTGATATTAAGTATGCATACTCTAACTGGATTGATTGTTGTTTCAGGTGTGGGATAGTCAGTATCCAGTGGCTATTAAATACCACCATGACATGAAGACATTTAGCTGGAAGTACACACAGTTCTCTCAGTTTAATTCATCTGACACGTTACTTCTAGTGTCTGGTGTCCATTTTGGTACTCCTCATAGTACTTCAGGAGAAATAGCTGTGTTTAGAGTAGCACGTAAGTATCATGATAACAAGAGCTAAGCGCACGGCATGCAGCATATGGTCTTTGATAATGATGTTTCCTTAAAACTAACTGATAACCTCATAACTCTAACTACTTTCTACTTTGATAAACACTAAAAACCATTTTATTACAGACAAAAACAGATGACTAAACACAAAGCAAAGAAAGACATTGATATACAATGATATGTATTTCAATTTACAAAGACTTTCTCAGCTTATTCTATTTAATCATTCACACTGATGTATTATTTATCAATCCTGTTTAGGAATAACAGCTAATTGCAATTTCCTGTTTCATAACAAAGGTTTATAACGACATAACGTGTTAAGCCACTTGTCCTTTTTAATACTATGTGGAATATATTCCAAATTTGAAACACATAAAGGAACCTAATTACAAGTTGGGAGCCTGATGAGTACCTTGCCTTTCTACCGACAGTAAGACTAACATTAACAAGACGTAATGCAAAGTATAAAACGTACGAATTTCACAGTATCTATTAATAGCATAGGGTTCATGTACTTGAATTCCTATTGTAGAGTGCCAAGAAAAATAGGAAAATGGTACGAGCTAAATACGCCTCTGGCTCTAAGCACCCAGAGATGACTAATCGCATTATAGTCCTGATAGTCATTAAACGTAAGCTCTACGTTATCTTGGGTTAACGCTCACCCCCCCCCCCCCCAAGGGAGTCATTTAAATATTATGTGGTATATTTCGGTGAAGCCGTGTCATGAGTGATCATGTAGTTATTTTGCCGCTATATAAAAAGTTCGGGTGCCGTTTTAGAATTGTTTACACACTCGATGATATAAAAGCTCAACTAGAACCGAGAAGTTTCGAGGAAAACAAATGAAGTGAAAAAAATAAGCGTCTTCAAAATGTATTTTTTC
Organism: Trachelus iudaicus; assembly: GCA_030142595.1. Taxonomy (NCBI): domain Eukaryota; kingdom Metazoa; phylum Arthropoda; class Insecta; order Hymenoptera; family Cephidae; genus Trachelus; species Trachelus iudaicus. The sequence goes on along the minus strand of JARQTH010000394.1, from coordinate 552,742 downwards.
GACGCAAATTCTCATGTTTACTTGTCTGACTGTAGGTTGAAGCTTCAAAGAATAGTATAGTAACTCTGAATGATAAAAATAAACCTACATCTCGATCGTTCCCATTACAGCCGGCTTCGATCTTCAATGCCGTGTCGTGAACAAGCCGTACGACATATTTGGCACGTGGTACAGTGAACGTCATCTTCTTAGCGGTGATCTACATTGGCTTGCACACCTGGTCAGTACCAGTGTACTGTGGCTGAATAAGGCTAATCAGGAATCAGCCAGCGAGCACGTGCCTATTATGAATCAACTGTATCGGTAATAGACTATTGATTATATATTTTGCGAAATGTTGACAGTGCTTTATCGTTCACAATTAAAAGAGACACCCTTCGTATTTCTTTCTCAGGTTCTATAACGGCAATGCTTCCTCCATAAGGGCAGTAATGGTTGCTAATTGTCTGTCACCTGCTCCGACCGAAGCTGAGGAACCTCAGAGTCAACGATCAACTTCCAAAGTTAGGGAGGAACGTGGAAATCCATTAAGTCACAGGGATCTTTCATCAGCGTCTTCTGCAAATGCTCAGCAGGCTCAAGAAAAACCTGAAGTGTTGCATTATGCATCATCCAGATTGCAGTACAGTACGTTAGAGGGTGGTTTTTTGAATTGGAGAAGATTGGGAGATGGCTTTGAATATGCCAGTCCGATACAATACAATGAAGAATACAGGCAGGTAGAAATGGAGAAGGAGACTGTAGACAGTGACAGTGAGAATGAGAGTCCTCAGTGGGATGAAGAGAGTGAATCTGGAGGTACAATAAATTAAATATGAACAACAATTTTAATAGACTAGAATTCATTAATTATTTTATGAAAATTTATTCTTGAAGAGTCGTCTGCTGCAGAGGATTGCGATTCTGATGACTTAGCTGACAATCCAGAGAAGTTTCTTATATTTACTACTGGTTCAAAAACTTATACACCTCACCAAGTTGGATTCAAGAGAATCAAACCAGTGAATTTCCCCAAGAGACTAGATCCAGGACCTTCCTTGAGAGAGAGACTGGCGCAACGTGAACGAGAACGCGAAAGACAGAGTTCAGGTTCACCAAGACCTGAGCCTAATTGGCTAGATTATGATTCTGTTGTTGATAAATTTGACAAAGTTGATCATCTCATTGACTTACATGGTCATATAATAGGAATGGGACTGTCGCCAGATCATAGGTAAAACGTTAGCCCAAATATTTGCTATTGGCAATTCTTTAATCAGTATTTTAATTCACTATCGGATTTCTTCGCTAGATATCTCTATGTTAACACAAGGCCATGGCCAAGAGGTTACGTTATAACAAATCCTCTACAACCACCACCAATTGCCCAAGAAATAGACATCCACGTTATTGATCTCGTGACTTTAAAACAAGTTGGAACAATGTTAAGAGCCCACAAGGCATACACTCCAAACAATGAATGTTTCTTCATATTCCTGGACGTATGCAATGAATATGTGGCAAGGTAATTACATATCTCCATTAATTCTCAATAATTATTCTCCTTTAATGACAATTCTAATAATATATGTTGCCATGAACATATGCAACAGATGAAAGTAACTGTAAAGAGTTTACAGCGAAAATAGTTTCTACATATTACACTAACATTGCAAGATCTTGATAAAAATATATCCTACAGTCAAGTTATAAATAACTGATCTGCAAGTTAAACTGGGATCCTCAATGACTCTGTCCACCATAGCATAAATCACAAAGTTTCCCATTCCCTGATGATTCTTAAATAACATTTCTTTGATCATTATTATTGCAGTGGTGCTGAAGATAAGCATGGTTACCTCTGGGACCGACATTACGGCGTGTGCTTGGCCAAGTTCCCACATTGTGACGTGGTTAATTCGGTGGCCTTTAACCCTCGTGACCCCGAAATGCTCGTCACCACTAGTGACGACTATACAGTTAAAGTTTGGCGCAGTAGAGCCATGGTTAAAACACTTGGTCTGGACGAAAATTCATATAGAAGAGGTATGGAAGTCAGAAAGAGACGTAGGTATCACAGAAGTAGCTGTAACGTTGACTGACTAAAGACAATCCAGTTTCCAATTTAAAAAAAACCTCCAGGAAAACGATTCGATGTGCATTCATTCATTGATTTCCGGTAATCTTGGTCTCGGCAAAGCATCGTATAAACAATATTTATATCTTTTTTTTCTCCTTCTGTCGCATATGGTATGAACTACTTTAATATTAACGACGATTTCCTATCAGGAAGGTAAAATTGATATTCGCGAAGAAGAAAATCTTTGTGATTTAGTAATTCCTGAGAACTAATTCATTCCGGCGACGATTGTACGACCAGCACCTTGGTATACAGAAATTATTTATTTATTTATCTACTGAGACGGAACGCATTTTGCAAGTATACATTTGACACAGTAATAATTTGTCTTTGGGATCATTTGTCAATTTCTAAGGTGCTACAAGAGAGTTCAGTTCCAACAAAGTTCCAGCATCCTTGTAACCAATGAGATAAGCAATCTTATTTTAGGCGATGATACGGCAGATTATAAACTTTTGATTGCCCTAGAATCTGCCTACATTTTATTTTTTTTTAATTATTATTATTCGATACTTACAACGTAAGTTTCTTTTTATACATAAGTTTTATACACGAATACACGAATATGATAAGTTAGTACTCTTAGGTTTTCTATCCGTTCTTACAGATATGTAAGATAAAATTTGGTTGCGTGACATCATTCAAACACTAGTAATTGGCGCCTTTCTTTTTTCTCTCTTTGTATTTTGAAAAATCAGCCGAGCGCATTGCATATTTACCGATGTCTAAAGATTTGATAGTAATGATGAATCAATCGATTCTGCACAAAAGGGGATGGAGGTTTTCTAAATTTTGAAACTGGATAAGGACACAAAATTGTTATGATTAAATACCACATGAATATTATGAATTTCGGTATCACTAATCGATTTCACTGCGCTCTGGGAAAGTGGTCGTGCTGTGCAATGATTGTTAAGTTTTCTAAGCCTATGATTATTTTACATAAAGTTTTATCTCCCACGGTATGTACTTATTTACCACCCTTTAGTTACTATGATGGTATATAATTGCTATACATATTTTTTTTTATTAAAAACGTCATCCTCCTAGAGTGATATCTATTGCTGATACATGATCCTTACAATGGAATTATATATATATGGAGTGTTAATGATGTCTGGATATCTATCAGTGTCTGAATTCTTCCTGACAGAACATTGTTACATCTTAGTTTCCTTTAAAAAAAAAACAAGTACTTAAAATTGAAGTGTGTTAATGCACTTTATGAACTCTTATGACTATTATATCCTTGTGATTAGTTACTTAAACATTGTTTCATTATTTCTCAGTAGGAATTCATCATCCCGATGATACCTGGATGACGTGATATACTCTGTATATTTCAATCACATTTCGCAATGTATTTAACGTTTTGATAAGAGTCTGTAAGACAGTCTAATAGTAATTAACCGTGTGTATAATTATGAAAAATTTCTATTTATTGGTTCTTCAATTTTGCATTCGGAGATCAATCTCGAATGGCTAATGTTATTGTACTTCAGAAAAATGATAATAAAAGGGAGAAAAATGATGACTTAACTTTAATTTTAATAACTCGCGTTATTAAATCGTCTGTAATAATTTCATCTTACGCTTGGCACAAAATATACATCGTATAAAATAGAGAAACATACGTCATTTTATTGTAATGAATGTACAGTTACAACCATGATATGATGACTATTAAAACATTTTCCATAGTATCGTTACAGCAATGGCAACAAAATCTTTTCGCGAGTGGAATCTTTTGCAAAGAGACCCGCATTATTTTGATTAATATCTATAAAAATATTTATTCCAATAGAAGAACGACTCATAAATATTCCCACTTTCATTCGAGCCGCCATAAGGCTCGAATAGTCAAAATTCATAGTAAATTCTTTTATATACTTTATATATCTTAAGATAACATGCAGCCTCCATATTTAATATACCATTCTAATTAGTGAAGTGGTACCTTAAAAGTTACAGGAATAAATTGGTAACAGCCTATAACGTGGGATTCATCATTGACGATGGTCCAGTGACGTTCTAATACTTGATTAGCGTGAGCAGAGTGTATTTGAATAATTATTTCTTCTGATATATTTTTTTTATCATGAAACGATTAAGTATCATACGTCGAAGTCTATTCATGGATGAAAATGCAGAAAATTAATATTGAAAATAATGTCGTACAGATTATACATACAACCCATACAAGTTTACTGTATAAGCATAACTCGAAACGTACATGGATAATAAATAAATATAAATATAAACACGTTTGAAGTATATCTGCTTAAAATTTTCATCGATAACTATTAGGACACGGGCGTTATTTATTGTATAGTTAGAGGAAGTTTTCAATAGCTTACGTAAACATTTCCTTTTTGAATAACCGTACAAGAGAAAGAAAAGAGAGCGACTTATGTTGAATCCGTCACTACCGGTTCTGAAAGAGACATAAGAAACACTGGTTAGGATAATAGTTTTATTATTTGATATCACTTTTTTTTCATTTTTACCTGGTTGAGGCGCAATTTCATCTTGGGACGGTTCATCGCTATTAGGCAAAGGTTTCTTATGGATGTCCTTACTTCCATGACAATGTTCACACTCGTCATCGCTATCTTCTGAACTGCTCTCTCCAAAACTCTTTGGCTTCTCATAAATGCAACAGCCTGGCACACAGAGAGATTAGCATATGTAGACGGGTCGCGAAATCAGTTCTAATGTGAGGGGACTTATTATGCTTTCTGTTCGTAAAAAGATGGCCCTTCAAAGTAGAACTGATATTGCGGCCTGGTTATACTTCGCATTAGATATATTAATTATAAAAGATATAAAGATGGGAGTCTCACATTTAGACTTCTTTTTATTCATATGCTCATTGTCTACCGTACCCTGAGTCCATTGAACTTTTTTACTCGATTTTGGTTTTCGTAAACGTAGTCGTACGGTAGGTACATCCTAAAAAAAATAAAAAGCAGATAATGTACCATATCAGTGATATTGTCTAATATCATCATGGCGATACGATAGTTATCATAAGGATCTTGACAATGGTTTAATTATACTATTGATATGTACCAAATACTGATAAGGAGCATACTACAAAAGACATCTACGTATTTAGACAAAAACATTTATTAATCGTACAATTGTTGATTATATTATACACTGTGAAAAGTCTATAAGCAATGATTCCTCATTATTGTACGACTTTGTCAGCCTGCAATGCTTTTAGGGTTTCTTCTGAATAATTCAGGAGGGTTTTCAGCACTTCTGTAGTGTGTTGCCCTAACAGTGGTGGAGGTAATCTGACACGATTCTCGGCGTAGCTGTAGGTTACTGCTGGTCCAACGACTTTAACCTTCCCAACCCCTGGATGATCCATCTCTTTGATCAGCTCAATGTGCTTTATGTGAGGATCGTCAAAAACCTAGAGAATTCGATTAGTCGCTTGATAAAATCGCAATCCAAATGTGCTGAGTAGTTACTTCATTCTTCTAAATATCAAAGGGAAGGTGGATAACAGATCACGACCTTCACGATATACTGATCAACTTACCTGCCCTATGGTATTAACTTGACCATAAGGGAACGGGGAACCTTCTAATATTGTCAACCATTCTTTATTAGATTTCTTGAGGAATTCCCTACGAAGTATTGTTAATAATTCTTCTCTATTCTTTACTCTCTCTGTATTGTTCTTGAACTTTTGATTAGTTTCTAATTCCGATAATCCTAGTTTCTTTAGAAGTGCTAAAAATTGCACGTCGCTTCCAGTACCTACTGTTAGATAACCATCTTTTGTTTGAAAGGCTTCATAAGGAACAATGCTCTCATGTGCAGAACCCCACCTTGTCGCTTCCTTTCCAGCATTCAAATAATTTGATCCTATATTTATTAAACTGGCTACCTGAGTAGACATTAAGTTACATTCGATCCATTGTCCCTTTTGAGTTTTCAATCTCTGAAGCAATGCTGCTATGATAGCTCCATGTGCGTATAAACCTGTTGCCAAATCTGTCATTGCAACCCCAACTTTGCAAGGATCTCCATCTTTAGGTCCCGTTATATGCAATAGTCCTCCCATAGATGCTGCAATAACATCATATCCTGGGCGACTTGCATATGGTCCTTTAGATCCAAAACCCGTCAATGAACAGTATATTAAGTGTGGAGCTACTTTACTGATATCCTTGTAACCAAGACCCATCTCTGCCAATTTCCCAGGAACATAGTTTTCAACAAGTACATCTGACTTCTTTGCCAACTCATAGATGATTTCTTTTCCTTTCTTCAAATCCACACAGACGCTCTTCTTATTACGATTAACACACATGAAGTACGTAGATTCTTTGGTACCTTCAAAAAATGGTGGTCCCCATTTTCTAGACTCATCTCCAATATTTGGTCGTTCAATTTTTAAGATCTCTGCACCCAGATCCCCAAGTATCATAGTACAATAAGGACCAGCTATAATCCTTGTGAGATCCAATACTCGAATCCCAGATAAGGGAGACTTGTTCTCTGGCATATCGGAGCAATATCTTTCAAACAATTTAAGAAAATCAATTTGATATCGTTTTTTTGACACATTTGGTCTTCTGTATGTAATATATCTTTTGTACATCTTCTCAAATTCTATACAAACCAGTCCTATATTTTTAATGTAATAAACCAGTTACATGAAACAAGTAAATTGGTAGCTATTCCATATGATAACACTACTTGCAAAGCTATATGATAACACTAATTTAATATTCACATAATAATGTATAGATAAAGATAAGATTACAATAGAGGTAACATGCCACCTGACAATTAACGGCTTGTAAATGTGACGCAGTATGCTTATTAACACAGGATTCCAATACCTGAGTTCCATCGATGACGTCCCCTTCCAGGACAGTCTCCGTTTGAGTTTGGGAAGAGGATTGAGCAGCCATCACGGACGTCTCCATGAGTTTTTCACAAAGATCCACTAAAGTTCACAAACTATCAACACTTGAAGAAGAACCAGTGCACAGTTTTAATAAAATACTAGTTAAATTGAAATGGCATCGTCCCCGGACAAAAGGATTCAGATAACTCTGGATAACCCGAAAATTATGTATGTGACCCGGCAACCTAGTGACGATCTATAGATCTCCGTTACCGTAGAATGATGACTAAGCTACCGTAGTGCAGCTGTAGTGCTCGTAGGTAACGTGTAAATAATAACAATTTTCTGCACAATTTCGCGAATAAATTTAACAAAGAGATCGATGTTGATGTTGGGGCTTCCTTAAGATAATTTAATAAAGGGCAATTTAATTACAATCATATGGCGGACATGGAGGTGAGTTGAATAATTATAGGAAAATAACGATTCGTTCACTCCCAAAAATCACCTGTATAGCAGTGTAATTAGTGATATTATTAACGTAAATAACCTTAAATCGTAATAATGAACTCAGTGTTTTGTTTATGTATTGATATAGTCAGATGCGAAAATTCCACTACCCTTGAAGCCAGTACGGTCCAACCAATTAGAAGATAGAAGACTATGGGTTGGAAATCTTGATTTAAGAATTAATGAGTAAGTATTTACATAAGCTGTTAATACGTTATTAAAAAATAGCATTCTCATAATTTAAAGGCGTGTAATATAATTGATAAAGAATATTAAATATCAATGGTACTCATTAAAACTTGTTTATTGTACTGAAATAATATTATTTGGATGCGAGTGAGTTTCTATGAATATCTTTGATATATGTATAAAACAGTCTTAACTCATCCTGGAAAAATTAACTGTTTGTCTGTCAACCGGTACCAACTCCTGAAACTTGTTCAAAAACATGGAACAATCGAGAAGTTCGATCTACTATTCCATCGGTCAGGCCCGCAGGCCGGTCAGCCCAGAGGTTATGCATTCGTTACCTACAAAAATTCAGAGGATGCTGAGAAAGCTAAGGACACTTTACATAACCTGAAAGTTGGAGCTAAGAATATTGTAGTCAGATGGGCTCACAGTGTGAATGAGGTAGTTCATAAAGATGTAATGATTGATAAATGATAAATGCATGTAATTTTTATACTCTGCAATTTCAGAGTGAAATGGATAAACCAAAACCAAAAATCGATATCCCTGCCTTAGCAGGTGCAAAAAAGGAGGACAAAAAGATCAGGTATGTATCAAAACTTTGATACACTTTTTGTTTGATCATTTCAGTAAAACTTTTCTATTTCCAATAGTCGAGAAACGGCGATACAAGCCATCGAAGCCAAATTGAAACTTATGAAGGAATCGGAAGAGGAATTTGAACTGAATAAACCATTAGATGGAACACCAATAATACAACAGTACCAGAGACCAGAAATCCAAAAACCGTCCACCTCCACGCGATACCACCATAACCGTGGAGGTCGTTTTCAAAACAATAAGCCATATACTCGATCCAAACCGAGAAGATAACTTATTAAGTTATGCAATATTTATACTTGCCATTGCAACAAATTCAAAGAGCCATGACAGATCGCAAGGTATCATTACCCTCATTAATTACTTTCGTCCTGCTACTCAATATTTTATTTGTAATTACCGTTTTTATTTATCAAGTTAACCATATTGTAAATCCATGTATCATCGTTACACGGGTTTATTTATTTTTGTTGATATTAGAGCCTCACTCGTGTGCACGATTACTCTTTGATTTCTCAGTGAAAGAAATTCAATGATTCCTATTAAAGTGCAGAGAAATAGAGTACACCGAAGATACAAGTATTTTAGTTAACTATTAATGCTATGTATTCTATGTACATTGACGTACGTGTATTTTGATACAATGTTGTATTAAAATCTTTTTTATTATAAATATGTCTATACTGAATTCCAATAGAGTATTGGAAAATCCTCTACAAATGTGTATCCACTTCTGAAAATGAATTTTTACTATATTTATTTACAAATTACATATATGCAATATTACAATGAATTGTCTTAATCCTTAGCAAATTTATATTTTCCACGCATATGGTTTGGCAATGGAACTGTTCCAGGACAAGGGAGCTGTCCTGGAATTATACATATGCAATTCCGCTCACATCCCACTCCAAAGTTTGCAGGATTATCTTTTTTTTCAAAATCAATCCTTTCTTTAGCTAAAAGTTCCTTTGATTTACCAACAACACGGACAAGATGTTCCAAAATTTGTTCTTTTGTTTTACTGTCAATATCTATCAACATTTCTTTGCCATTATCTGTAACAAGAAGTAAAAAAATCATCAGACTATACATTTCACTATGAAATAACAGTATACACTAAAATTCTAAACCTTACCGTAAAAGCATCTTACAAATGGAGTTGGTGTTAAATTCTTAAAAGTGATAACTTGTACGTTTGGATTGTTATACTGTACTTGTGGTAGGTACCAGTATACGAAACTCCTAAAATAAAACGAAATATTTAATATTTTAACTCTGCATGTATAAAAACCGTAACCTTACTTGGCACCCTGATGATGGTCTCCAAAAATGTTATAGTTGATTGAAAATATCTGTATTGAATCCTTTAAAAATAATCTTCCAGATTTTAAATATTCCAAGGTTCTTCTCGCAGGATTCCTACCAATCATGAAAGGCATTTTCTTTTTGGTTCTCGTCAAAAACTTGCACTGAGTTAAAAAAACAGAACTCTCTTACGCTTTTAACGAAATATCTAGTCACTATAGTCAGTATTCTGTTCTCACAGACTACACGAAACGTTCCAATGGGGAACCTTGACTGTAATGCTCGGCGTAGGTGCCGTATCAGTCGCTGGTTCCTATAGTGGCGGAAATTTTCAACAGTTTATACTATGTAAGTATTCAGCTATGCATTTTATTTAATATGAATAATAAAACTGTCGATTGGATACAAATCTTGGACAGTAATCCAATTACAAAATGAACTTTGAAAGCGTGGTGCTCCGTTGAACGGAAAAAACAAGATCTTGACAGGTAAATATACGATGTTTCGACGATTTATGTAAAGTAAGTTTCATGAGCCTTGAACTATACTGAATTAATTCTTTTCACGAATTAAACTTTTATTTCTAATTAAATTAAAAATCGTATGTGAATTCACAAATATTTTGCTTTAGTTGTTAATATGAGGCCATGATTATTTCAATCACAAAGCTTCAAATACATCAGTTAAATGCTTCTTTGACTGAGGACAAACTCTATGAGTACTTATAAGTATGTATTGTTAGAAGTACTCTATAGCTGACGACTCCGAAAGACAGAGGTTAGAATTTAAGTTTTATATAAACCGTCGAAAATTTTATTAATTTTATGCTCTTTATTTTTATATTCTCTATTTTCTACAATTTATAAACGCTCGATAATTTCATTATTTATTAAGTAAAATATGATTCGACGATAGTGCTGTTTGAATATCCCGTTACTGTGAGAACCAGCTACTAGTACGTCACCTATCATGAGCTTTACAGGTCAGGTTCCTCATTGGCAGATTACTCTGTCTATTCTACTTTTTCGAATTCTTTTTTTTTTAGTAACACCGGTTAAAAAGGCATATATATGTCTGCTCTATTTTTTTTGCCTTTCCCTTTGATATTTTTTTGTTTTGTTAATCCAGTCGCGTGGCTGTAGTGCATTCATTGGAGAATTAGGTGTGTACCGAAAGCTGTAAATATTTGTTCATTTTCATAAGACTTTCCAGAGGTGAGTATCACGATTACAGCTGTATTTTTTTTACTGATGCAAGTATTTGCCTCCACGTGTTTTGAGTTCGTAAGAGTCTTATTTTAATTTATACTGTGCACGTCAGCTGTATTTTAACCAGCCCATATGGTATTAGTGTCTTTAAAGTCTGTGCATTTACATTTAAAGAGGCTACTACTTGAAGAATACCGGTGCAGCCAGAACAGTCAAAATGAATACGTCTATGACGGCAAACGAAATTCGTCAAGCTTATATAGACTTCTTCAAAAGCAAGGGCCATGAATATGTTCATTCAAGCTCTACAATCCCTCATGATGATCCTACACTGTTGTTTGCTAATGCTGGAATGAATCAGGTAATGAATTTTTATTCAACATATGTGATGCACTAATAATAGTAATTTGTCACATTAATATATTCTATTTTCTTAGTTCAAACCAATCTTTCTGGGAACAGTAGATCCTAATAGTGATATGTCTAAATGGGTACGTGTAGTTAACACACAGAAGTGCATTAGAGCTGGTGGCAAACATAACGATTTGGATGATGTTGGAAAGGATGTGTACCATCACACCTTTTTTGAAATGATGGGGAATTGGTCCTTTGGAGATTACTTCAAGGTAATATTATTATTCCTTATTTTTAATACAGGGCTACAAATTTTGCTTTATTGTTATATTTATTACAGAAAGAAATATGCACTTGGGCCTGGGAGTTGTTAACAAGTGTTCTTAAATTGCCTGCTAATCAATTGTATGTAACTTACTTCGGAGGAGACAAAAAAGCTGGCTTAGAGCCAGATAATGAATGCAAAGATATTTGGCTATCTCTAGGGTAAACCAATTTTCTGATTTCTAATACTTTTTATCTCTTTACAATAGGTTATTACTCTTCGATAATTTACAGACTACTGCCATCTCACGTTCTACCAGGAAGTATGAAAGATAATTTTTGGGAGATGGGTGAAACTGGACCATGCGGTCCATGCAGTGAATTACACTTTGATCGTATTGGGGGCAGAGAAGCTGCGCATCTAGTCAACATGGATGATCCTGATGTTCTTGAGATTTGGAACCTTGTGTTTATACAGTTCAATAGGGAAACAGATGGTGGACTACGACCTTTGCCCAAAAAACATATTGATTGTGGCCTGGGTTTAGAACGCCTCATTTCTGTCATACAAAACAAACGTGCGAATTACGATACGGATTTATTCATCCCACTCTTCGAAGCAATTCAAAAGGGCACAGGTGCACCTGCGTATCAGGGGAGAGTAGGTGCCGACGATAAGGACGGTATCGATATGGCGTATAGAGTTTTGGCTGATCATGCCAGAACCATCACTATTGCTCTAGCCGATGGTGGAGTTCCAGACAATACAGGAAGAGGGTATGTACCATAACATAAAATATGCAAACCGAAGAACCTCACAACTATTATTAAATTCGATTCATCATCGCCCAGATATGTTCTGAGAAGAATCTTGAGACGAGCCGTACGCTACGCTACAGAGAAACTCAACGCAAAACCAGGATTCTTTAGTTCATTAGTCAACGTCGTCGTCGAGCTACTAGGTAATAACTATTGCTCCACTAAACAACTAACTCACATTATTCATATAACATGTAATTATTATTGCGCAGGTGACGTATTTCCTGAAGTAAGGAAAGACCCACAGTCCATAATCGACATTATCAATGAGGAAGAAGATCAATTTCTCAAAACTCTATCTCGTGGTCGCAATCTTTTGAATCGAACTATAGCCAAATTAGATAATACTAAAATTGTACCGGGAGACGTTGCCTGGCGTCTTTACGACACGTATGGCTTCCCGGTAGATTTGACACAACTTATGACAGAAGAGAAAGGTCTCACCGTAGATATGACTGCCTATGAAGAAGCTAAGAAACAAGCACAAATCCTATCCCAGGGTAAAGCTGGTGGTGTGGATGATCAAATTAATTTAGATGTCCATGCAATTACGGAATTGCAAAGCAAAGGAGTCAAACCAACCAACGATCTGCCGAAATATAATTACACTGTAAAATCTAATGATAAAAATGCAGAATATCAATTCACTCCATGCACCAGCACTGTAATTGCATTACGTCGCGCCAAGCAATTCGTGGACGAGGTGTCCTCAGGAGAAGAAGTCGGAGTTCTGTTAGATCAGACATGCTTCTACGCGGAACAAGGCGGACAGATTTACGATGAAGGATTCTTGGTCAAAGTTGGTGATGAGGTAGATGTTTGACTGTTTTAATTAATTAAAATCAATATAATTGGTATGAACTTCAATCTAATATATATACTTTACAGGATACAGAAATTCGTGTGAAGAACGTGCAAGTCAGAGGTGGATATGTTCTTCATATAGGAACAGTGGGTCAAGGAAAATTAAAGAAGGGAGATAAGGTTCATGCAAATATTGATACAGCACGCAGAAGACTTATAATGAGTAATCATACGGGTACTCATGCCCTGAATTTTGCTCTTCGCAAAGTACTTGGTGGTGAGGCTGATCAGAAGGGTTCGTTGGTGGCTCCTGATAGACTGCGCTTTGATTTCACAAATAAAGGTAACTTTCAAATATCCTATTTTTAGATGCGATAGAAGATCATTAGTATGTATGATCTTTACTACTTTTTCAAAGGTGCCATGACTCCCTTTCAAGTTAAGCAATCTGAAGAATTCACGAATGAATTAATAAAGCGTAACGAAATGATTTATGCCAAAGAAAGTAGTTTGGCTGTAGCCAAAACTATTCAAGGTTTACGTGCCATGTTTGAAGAAACATATCCAGACCCTGTAAGAGTAGTTAGTATTGGTATCCCTGTAGAAGATTTGGAGAAGGATCCTTTTAGCCCTGCAGGAACGAAAACTAGTATTGAATTCTGTGGCGGAACGTAAGCATATAATTAACTTTGAATCATTGGTGTAATGACTTATTGTATTATCGAATTACAGCCATCTTCACTACACTGGGCACATTGGTGATTTTGTAATAGCCAGTGAAGAAGCTATTGCTAAAGGTATCAGGCGAATAGTTGCTCTTACAGGACCAGAGGCGACAAAAGCTCTTAAGAAAACAGAATTATTACAAAATCAGCTCAATCAAATTCGTAATTTGATTGACAATGATAAGAGTGGTGCCAACTCGAAGGATTATGTTAAAAAAATTGTAGAACTCACTGAAGATGTGTCGCACGCTGTCATTCCCTATTGGAAAAAGGTGTGTGCCGTTTTTATTAAATTTATTTTATGCTTATATGATCATCAAGGTTATTTTATATTTTTGTGTATCCAGGATGAAATACGTAATTCCCTGAAAGCCCTTAAAAAAGCTCTGGACGATAAGGAACGTGCTGCTAAGGTTGCTGTGGCCAATTTAGTAGTCGAAAAAGTGCAGAAAATTATTCAGGCTAATGTTGGAATTCCCATTTTGGTGGAAGTACTGGAAGCCTATAGTAATACCAAAGCATTAGACTCCGCTTTGAAACAAGTTAAGAATATATCGCCTGAAACCAGTGCATTGTTCTTAAGTGTGGACCAGGATGCTAACAAGATTTTTGCTTTAAGTGCGGTACCAAAGGTAAGAATTTTTTCCGTCGGTATTAGATTTGCATAAATAATAGTAAATTATGAAAATTCATTATTTAATATGAAAATTCTAATTTTCCAGACTGCTGTAGCTAAAGGATTGAAAGCTAATGAATGGATCCAAGCAATCGCTCCACTAATGAAAGGAAAAGGCGGTGGAAAACCTGAATCTGCTCAGGCATCCGGTTCAAATGTATCATGTTTGGAGCAGGCTCTGGAGATCGCTAAGAATTTTGCCAATTCGAAATTAGGAATATCACCAGAAGGTATAGAGTTCCTCATTATGAAATGAACCGTATGAAGTTTATATATGTATAATTGTATAAATACTATATATAATTTATATTTTTTATGTTTCAGCTGCATGTCTAAAACCTGTTGGATGCAGTAAGCCCAAGACAAATAAGGACCAGTCGTGTTCGAAACCACCCTCTGATTTGATTTTGTATACCAACGTAGGAAATGTGAGAGGTTACCGTGCTGAGATAACAGCTAAATTCAGTGGAAAAACTGTTACTGTCAAAAATGATAACAACAAGAAAGAATATTTACCAATTTTGGAAATTAAGAATGTTGAATTAAGGGATAGTAATGCAATTGCTTTCTACTTGGCAAATGATACATTGAAGGGCAAAGATATCTTTACTCAAAGTCAAATAATTCAATGGATAAGTTATGCAGATAATCACATTTTGCCATCTGTATTTGGTTGGGTATTACCCAGTCTTGAATTAGGCACATCCAAAAATACTGGATCCGTCAAGGTAGCTAAGGAAGATTTACTTCAGTCTTTGAAGCATTTAAATAGCATATTACTTACAAAAACTTATTTTGTTGGAGAAAGAATTACATTGGCTGATATTTCCATGTTTACTGCTCTTTTGCCATTATACGAGCACATTTTTGATCCAGAGACCAGAAAGAAATTTGAAAATGTCAATAGATGGTTTTATACAATTTTAAATCAGCCAGAGGTAAAAGCTATAGTGAAAGATTTCAAAGTATGTGAAAAAAAAGCAAAGAAGGCTGCGTAAACTTAAAGAGGATCTGGAATCACATGGATTTATTACTTAACTGTATAACTATTGATTTTTACAAAGAAACTTTGTCCTCGTCGCCGGAAGTCTCTTTCAGTTTATTATCATACATTATTCGAATTTCTTTTAATAAGGTCGACAAGTTGCTTCCATTCTTCGCAGATATTGGAATAATGGGAATATTTGTCTTTTTCTTCAGCAACTTCAAGTTTTCCTAAAACAAGGATAATAAAGTCTGTTTAGGGTTTCTTTAAATTGTTAGACAGTTATTATAACCTGATATTCTGTCCTTACCTCAGCTTCCGGCAGATCCATTTTATTCGCAATGACAATCATAGGTCTCTCATTCATTTTTGGATTAAATTGATTAATCTCATATTTCAAAAGTTCTAAATCGTTCCAAGGTTTATCCTGACTGGCGTCTAGAATAAATAGCAAAGCTGTGCACCGTTCAGCATGCTTTAAAAACATTATGCCAAGACCTTTATTCTTATGGGAGTCTTCTATAAGTCCTGGTAAATCAGCAACTGCTACTTGTTCATAATCATCATACTGAACCATACCGATATGAGGTTTCAAGGTTGTGAAGGGATAAGGAGCGACCTTAGGTCTAGCTCTGGATATTGCCCTAAGCAAAGTACTCTTTCCAGCATTTGGTAAACCGATCTAATAAGAAGCACATAAATAATATATTCTGAGATGAAAACATTAACATGATACCAAACGGTACTTACCAGTCCTACATGAGCCATGCTTCGTAGTTCTAATAGATATTGACAGTCTTCACCATGAGCACCATATTCAGAAATCTGAGGTGCCTGTTGAGTTTCCGATGCGAAGAATGCATTTCCGTGGCCACCTGCACCACCACGAGCAGCAATAAACATCATTCCTGGTGTATCTAAGTCTGCTAATACAGTACCATCAACAGAACGTACTATGGTACCAAGTGGGACTTTAATAATGTTATGATTTGCATTCTTTCCACAGCAATCTTTGGAATAGCCCTTTTCTCCAGAACGAGCTTCATTAACAGTTTTCACGTTCACGAAATCTTTTACATCTAAAGATACTTCAAAAATTACATGACCACCGTGGCCACCATCCCCGCCATCCGGACCAGCACGATCATTCACCCATAGCCGAAGAAAAGAAATGGCACCATCACCTCCTTTTCCTCCAACAGTTCTCACCTGAATCAAATTAAAATGATGGCGGATTTTTTTGGGGACTTTATAACACTGAACTTGTTATCACTTGCCTGTTTCACATCCCTAAAGAACTGTGCAGTGTTCTTTTCAGATTTTGGTTTAATATTTCTTAGAGGTGTAGGAGTTTCTCGCTGTTTATGAAAACATTGTGCATCGTGAAACGTTCTGTCATTGTTATTACGTGCAAACCGAGATACAGGTACTGGTATCATAGTGTTGTGGAAAAGGATTTCTTCTTTTCGAATAACATTCCTTATTACTGACCACGTACCCAATTGTCTTAAACAGTACATCTGGAATTCAATAACATAACACTGTCTATGAACTCTATTTATTTATAAAACTCTCTGGTGAATTCACAATATTGAGTTAGCTATCGAGTAACACAAACATGTAAATTATCCTCTAACAGTTTTAGAATTATATTATGATGTATGTCTATTACTCTTTTTCTGTACAATGGTAAAATCTCCGACTTATAGCTTATCGTATACGTTCTTGTTACTTTTTTATCAGAAAATTGATAAGATCTTAAAAATTCAACATCATTTATGATGCAACCTGCTCCATTGTACAACGTCATATAAAACATGTTGGAATTAAAATCTAATCCAATAGAAAAAGTTATGTCAAATTTAAAAGTAATGGGATATATGGAAGAGCGATTGTTATGTCTCTTTTTCTCCTGCATATTATGCTTTCTATTAGCTATAGCAAGAATATCATTCCAATTACGAACTTCTTCAATATCTACTATATCTATTTTCATTATGGGTGCAATGTTTTTGCTGTTTGGAGCATCGGTCTTTATAAAATAATGAGTCAATGAACTTTGTGTATTAAATCTTTTATCTAAGCTCCGATATCCAGTACTTATATAGTTTTTAAATAATATTGTATCAAACGGTTCTACACTGGTAAGTATAAAATTGCCATGTGCTGACATTTCAGTAATTTGCCAAGAATCGTCCCAACGTCGTTTTGGAGCATCTGCTGGAGTACCACCTTGGCCATTACATAGGGTAACTAAAACCTGCCCATTTTCATTCAAGAATCTCTCACTAGAAATAAAGAATCGTTTGAGTAATTCACGATTTCTATCAATTCGCATTTTACCTCCAACATGAGGAAAATTAAATATTATCTTATCAAAATATTCATTTTTTAATATCGAATGTTCATTCAGTTTGGTTGCATCAACTCCTAACAATACTCGAATACCTAAAAGAAAAAACATAGAATTCCTTGTAAGGAAGACCAGGCCCATTACAAAATAATTTAATAATACTGACCAACATTCTTCATAAGGTACTCTATGTTTTTCTTTCCAATTTCTGATGTTACAATAGTCTCATAACATGTAGCTGTAAGAGTCACGTTCAAATTATATTCAGCCAATGTCACAGCAAAGGAAAAATTGCCTTCACCCACGAGAAGTACATTATCATGATTTTTAAAAACTGATAGTCTCATTTTTGACTATTGATGTATTTGGTAACTGGCTGTCGGTAGCCTGAAGCAAAGCACAAAAAAGAAAATTACAAATTTATGCTTAAAATTATGTTTTCCATCTGTACAAATGTATGAAACTATAACAAAATATGTGTATATCCCAGTACTGTTATATTTTATATGAGAACATTTGATCTGTAAATGTTTATAAAAGCAATAGAACTATCCCATGGCAATAAAAGAGTTATACAATTTTACAAAGAGAATGAAAAATTTCCTGTACTTATTAGGAAGCAAAAATATCACAATTACTATTACAATGCCTTATATATGTTATCTTGCCTGTTTGCCCTTATAAGTTATACAAATTCTTTTGTCTCGGCAATAAAAAGCAAATCCGATGACAAGTGTACCAATCATATACATTTCTGTTATTAAGTTTTGATACAGCGTGCATCATGTAGATTAGCACTTAGTTGTATACTTATGAATAGATTTAGAGTCCTATATAAAATTTTTGATGAATAAGCAAATAAATAGAAATAAACAAGAGTAAGATTACCTAACACTAGTAACTCAAATACATTATATGCTTTTAAATCACACAATTGAGATGATGATGAGATTCATTAACAACAAACTTATAGGTTATGTTATGTTTTCTCATGTCATGTTTGTATAACAACAGCCAGTGAATACTTGTAAGGAATAATGAATTCGGAAAGTACATACCTCTAGATGAGGAAATAAAGATAACGATACACAGAAAAATATATAACAATCGCAAAAACGGTTCAAGGAATGTCCATCGGATACATTTTCTTTACATCATTGGCTACACTTCGTCGTGTTTCTAGACAAAATTGAACTTAACCATGCTATTATCACGGATTGTATACAAGTAAGATATATCCATGATACAAACAGATGAGGTATAGCCACTAGCCATCGTATTTTGGTTTAGATTGCGCAGGGTCCAATGACGTCACATTTATAGCGTCATCATTTTAACATTTAAGGGACTCTTTTATGTTGTGGTGCGTAAGAGGATGGCCCCTGATAGTAGTGCCATTGATGTCACGACATGACTACACCACGTGCGAAAAATCAGCCAATCAGAGTGGACAAGGTCCAGTGACGTCACTGCCCAAATGCCCAGAACAGCCAGTCGCTATACCTCGTCTATTTGTATCATGGGTATATCACGAATCACAAAAATAGGACTGAATGCCATTCGAATGCATAGCACTATCGATTCAGCATAAGAAACTACCGTTTTGCTGTCTAAGAATCAATGGAGAATCCTCACAAAATAAACTAAACTGAATGTAAATAGCTGAAAAGAAGTGTATTCCATTGGATGAGGACACAAGAAAGGACATTCGTGAAAGTACTGTTCATTTAATTAATTTTACAGAGGAAACGACTCATTATCAATAAGAAAGACACTGAAAATTTACACTCCACATCTGCGCATGAACATACATATGTTTCGTCTAGAAACTTTCGTAAATCCTTCTATCTATTAATTCGAATCACTAGGAACCCTGGGGTAAAATTTCGGAGATAAATTTTCAAAGACCGCGAAGTCACACGATAAGGAAATAGCATTACACATGGGTCCGTAAATGACCCCAACATGAAAATCGAAACTTCCTACTATAAGGTATTTGACAGACTCAATATCATGAGCTTTTACATAAAGTGAAATACAGCAGTCTCATATTAAAAGTCGGACAAGACCAAGAATGAATGTGTAGCGGACATAGTTTTTATTATCCTTATCATTTTCTAGCAATCGGTATACGACTGTCCGAGAAGTTGCTACGTCATGAGATTGATCATCATGATAAAACGATGACGTAAACGAACAAAGGTCATGCCTGCTCCCTGGTCAATTATCTATTTTTAGGAAAACAGAAATAGCCTCTGGTACCAATATTCCTAATTGAAGTTGCACCCAGTATAGTACGGCACAAATTATTTTTGCCAAGTCTATTGGAATCTTTCGATACGGTTCAATTCGTAGATACCGTGTGACAAGCATTTGAGGCTTCATCGATTTGGATTACACCATGGCTTACATACTTATGAAGCTTCCGCTTGCCACAATTCAATACATTCCAAATATACGTATACAATACACCCTCAATGGCTTTTCGAACCATACAAGTTTGAGGTATTATCACGATGCTACATCAAAATATAATCTGGATCGAACCACCGGATATAACAAACGGACACACTGACCTGTGTACGATATATTATGCTAGACAGATTGAAACGCTTTATTAAGAGTTTTACTGTACTAATTGCTTTTTAATTATATCCAGTAAAAGATGCAACATAGCAAATCCATGGTACGAGAAAATTATTAAAATAAACAGGAGCTTTCCCAGACGTCCTGGAGGACGCATATAAGAGGAAAAAGAGAGCACATAGTTATGTGTAAATAATCCAAAGGCAATAAACAATTTAATTTTTTTTTTTACGATCAATGAATTGATTTTATACAGAAACGGGATGGATTCTACCTGGAAGCTGTATGGGTAACGATAACTCTTGCACTTCGTCAATGGATTTTAAGTTTAAATTCATTTGTCTAGTAGCCAGTCCGTATAAGGCCTTATGCCAAGTGGTTATTCCTGTTTCGTCTAGGACACTCAGGTCCATTCCGGATAGAATTGAACTGCAGCCAGCGTTCCACGCGTGTCAGGACATATATATATGTATATATGTATATAGATAGAGAAAGAGAGAGAGAGTACAGCTGCTGTGTGTGACGCAGGACATTAGCTACGGAAAGACGCGTAACAACATACATCATCAGATGAATGAATGAAACTATTTTAGAGCAGGATTTCGGGAGCTGTATAAATACTCACAGGCAAATATATTCGAGGAGTGCTTTTGCTTCCAGTCCTCTTGAGACCATTCTGAATTTTCACTCTACTATATATATATAGTATGATAGTATATAGTCTGGTTTTTTTGACAGATCGAAAACAATGAAGATTCTAGCAAGGCACACGTATGTCTGCATAAAATGTTTATTACAAATTATTCATATGCACGGTTCTGCATTAAATATATATTTGATCTATTTCGCATAAAGTAAAATAAAATCAGTTCAAGGATTTAAACGAAGCATCAAACTATACTTATATTTTGAATTTTAAATGCTTTATATTAACAATTTTGATTAATCTATTTCTTTATTCGATAATCCAATAAGGAATTTCTTTTATTTACATACAGAGTCGCAACGGTTGCTGCTACAATATATAAAACAGAAATCAGTTGTTTTTGTACTGTGAAAATACTTAAATTACGTTGTGCATGATATCATGCTATAAATAATTCCTTGTCAGTTATCCGAGATTATTAACAAACTATGGTTAACAGCAGTATATCTGAAAAAAGACAAGCCCCTTTGTAACTCTAATCTTACCGTAATTCGAGGAGTTTTACAAAGGATTTATCGTGTTTACAAGGAAACGTCTCTCTTTATAATTATATTTACAGCATAGACAAATAGCCGTCCACACTAAAGAGGATATAACATTTTTTATATTAAGAAAGATAATTTATCGTGCTTACATTCTACGTAGGCTACTCTAAATATAAATTTCTAGCATGTATCAAGGTATACCGCAGAAATGCGAATCTTAATCAGTTCAGATAAGATGTGTAAAAATATGACGTTGACAATGTACGATATGTCAAATAAGATTTATCAGTTAATTAACATATAGATAAACTTTCCAGTACAGACGTATTAACGAGAATTGATTCTATCATAAAAATCATATGAACGGGCTACTATCAATTGATGCGTTTAAAAAATTTATCAATATATTTATGTGTATATTTATACAGACAATGTCTCCCTAGTTCTACACTAAAGCATTCTAAGTACAGGTCAAACTATAAACCTACACAAGGTCTTTGCATATCGACCTTTTGCCACTTTCACCCTCGAAGCGGTCAAATCCTTCTGAAAGTAAATTAGTACACGGTGTCATCTCACCATTATTTATCACACCTATGATAATCATCATTAAGGAAGAAATTCATAATTTTCAGTGAAAATCATTTCTAATATTATTCATATAGAAGTACCTATGCATATACACTGTGTATACCCAAAAATCCACCATAGAAATCGAATTGATGGATTAAGTCCATACAATACTTACGAACGATCCTACATAAATAAAAAAGCAAACCGCTCAGTCTTCGCACGTGAGCAATTTTGAATTTACCGCCAAAAGTTTATTTTATCATAGATTAAAATTTTATACACTGAAACCTTCCTCGAGAGACACTCTATAAAATAGTGAGAGCTGCGTCCAGCAGTTCTGTAAATTAAGCCCGAATGTACAGACAGACGGCTACGGAGGATTTTATTTTATTACTACGTAGAGATATACACGCGTATATATAGGTATAAAGAAGACGCCTGGTTTTTTTAGAAAATGCAATTTTCGATTCAGCACACCAACTTTTGTTATTTGCGATAAAATACGAACTGTAACCATTATCAGATAAATGTAGTTTATAAGATTTAAACGGATTAAAAGGTATAAATATCAGTATATTTCCTAAAGGCGCTTCCAGGAACATTCTTCAAAGCTATGTATATAGCTATAGATATCGATAGATTATATAAAGCAGAATCGATCAACGTATCTACGAGTTCTTGCATTCTAATCTATGAACGTACAAATACCTTTGTAATCAGTTGGCCAATTAATACACCCTGCCCCAAAAAACATTCTGTACAGTCATAATACAAACAAACGAGGTATAGCAACTAGCGATCGTATTGTGTTCAAGATCGCGCGGCGACCAATGACATTACGTTCAAAGCTACATCTGTTTTACTTCGAGGGGACTTATTAACGATTCGATTCGCAAGAAGATGGCCCCTCAAAATGGAACTGATGGTGCGACATGACGACACGACATACGTAAAGTCAGCCAATCAGAACAGAGAGCGTCCAGTGACGTCACTGTCCAAATTGTGCGAAACCGACAGTGACTTTACCTCGTCTGTTTGCATCACGTCACGTTATGACGGACACACAATACGTAACTATATGCGATGCTTTCGAATATTTTTCCCAGCCCCGGTGTAAAAATTTTAATATATGGAATATTTCATTATGAGGTCCTGCTTTGGAGGCGTATATCATGTACAAGTGAGACTATCCCAATCATGATATACATATACACATCGTCGAGTATCCGCATTCGCAGTATCCATAGATCTTAGATTGATCTTCCCTGCATCAAGTACAGTATCATTGCAATGCGAGATCTATTTTTGATCTGCGACGAAGCAGTCCTAAAATTTAGACTGTACATATCAGGTACGGGATAGTCCAATTTGCCATACATGAGACACACCTCCAAAAGGGGATCTCATATTGATCTATCGCGCACATTGAAATTTGTATTCGAGCAGTTATACAAATTATTCTTTTCCTTAGTAATTAACTTGAGGCTATCGTAGAAGATGTAATTAGATCGTCCCTGTGCCGTTCAGCATACCTGAATAGTCCGTGTGCCATAACTCCAAGCAATTTGGCAATTTTATAAAATATTCCAACGTCCGTCTATACCGTATATGTATACTTACAATTATTCGTCGTTTGGAATGGAAAAATGAACTATTAAATTGAACCTGACGAACTTTTGTCGATCTTCGAAACGAGCTAAGGATACGAATTTCTACGGGTTCATATATTAATACGTAAACTTTGACCCTGACGGAGTCTCCACGTTTCATTTGTCATTACGATTTTCATCAAGCCGCAAAGTATATTCATTCACGTGCGTTATAAATCGTTTCCCGTATCTTATCTTCTACTGTTATAACCTGTATACACGTTATTTATATATATATATATATATACATATATATATACATTCACGTTCTACAATCGAAGAAACAAACGTTCGACAATTAGCGTTGTACAAACGAGACTTGCGTTTAACGATTACGTGCAAGTCGATTAAGTATGACGCCCCGATGATTAAACCAGTCGGAAATCTGCATGAGAAATTTCAAAGTTTTCACAGTCCACAAGCGCAGTCAGACGCGTTTCCAGTTACACCAAATACCAATCGGACTAAATTTACTATGATTACGTTTGCACGCGAGTGCATATGTATATGCATAAATTCCATAGAATGCATGCACATATACAATTACATAAGGATCACGATAATGCAGCAGGCATCGCGTGTTTCGTTTCATGTGGTATCGTTCGGTGGTCTCGATTATTTGCCAATTATAATGCTGATTGTTTGATATGATCGCGGGAAACTTTTATATAGGCTTGTAGACACGTAATAGGCCCCTTCAAAGCACACATTCAATGTCAATGAAAGTACAGTAGAGTCACGCTGCACAAAATGCATCGAAACTTGCAGTGCTGGATATTATTTCGAATTGGCTCTCGACACGTGTCCCCAGTCACGTAATAGACCGATGGGGAAGTTTGCAAAGAACGAAGGGAGATAGAGAGGGGAAAAAAGTTTTCCATTGTCTGATCGATTGGTTTTGAATATTCTATGCCGGTTGTGCGAACCACCACGTGCCTTGGAAGAACCCAACCCAACCCACAGGATAGGATCCGCCCTGCACCAGTCGTTTACATTGGTTGATATATCTATGTATAGATTTAAGTACGTAGAAGTAGTTTTGTAAAATCCACAATCAATGAAAATTGAGTGGACGTTATTTTATGAATATTTTATGTGCTTCTTAAGCGTATTTGAGCTCGAGTATATTTATTACACGAATTCAGTTTTTATAAACGGCACTGCTAATACGTGGAGTAACTGAAACTACGTGAATCAAACAATAAACAGAATGTATGACGAATGTCCTATTGATATTCTAAGTAAACCGTCTCACTCTAAAGGTGTAAGTTCATAGGGATAAAAAGGGAGAGAAATAGTGTCCCTGTTTCTGAGAAGGGTAACGCTGTCTCGCCTTTGGCTGTTTATCGAGTGGTGGGGGAAGCCAACTATGGTATAAGATACTGGGACACTGTTGGTAAGCCGGGTCTTTTATCTTACAATTAGAGGTTAGAGAAAAATGTGGTTGATACTTTATTTGTCTGAGGAGGTCAGGGAAAAGATTGTCATCAAACTCGTGACTTGGTACTTACTCATTAGAAATTTTAATGAACCTGGTCCCTCGACATATTCATTTTCTACTTCGACGGTTGCCCATCTAGATAATTGAATTTCCGTTGCAAACCACTTCTGCTGGGACCTAACCGGTATTTGTTATGTCGTATTTCCTACGGGATTAACGACGCTTCGAGGTGTCCACACTTAAATATTAAGTGTCACGTTGTAAAGGCTTGAAAATACTTTCAGGTCGATCGTATCTAAGCGAATGTTTTACAGCACAGAGTGGTAATTAAATTGATGAAATTTTCAAGCGCATCTAACTCGGTATGAATTTTGTATATTTTCAGATAAGGGGTTACGATGATTTTCATTTGCGCGATGAACTCTTTCCTAGTCGATCGACGATCTGATCTTTCAATGGTTAATGTAGAAGGACGAAAGGCTTAATAAAACGGCCGGTGCAACAAGTTGCCGCTTAGCAGAATCGGGTATAAGTCTTACGATAGTGGATTGCACTGAGTCGGTCACCGGATATCCGGAACTTTGGCTTTTTCCTGACACGATAACCTTGATAGATGAAGCACTACTTCCTGGCAGAGCTTGCAATAGAAGTCAGCAAGTGTCTGCAGGTACTGTGAATTAATTTAGTTGAATAATAATTAAAAAATTTAATATTCTAAGAAATATAATTTTCTTATTTTTGTTTAATTAAAACTCGAGTTGGCTCACTGTTTTTATACAATTACAATGATTTAATTATAGTTCTTATGAAATTCTAAAATGCAATCTTCACTGATTCTGTAAACGTTTATCATAACTCATGTTCAACCCTCGGTTTGTACACTGGGGTCCACCAAACCTCACGTCCCTGAGATTTCGCTGTAAAAGTTGTTCTATGCTTAGAAATTGACTGGTGTAGCCATTAATATTATTTTTGAGGTCTCCTCTATAAAATAGGGAGAAACTTGCGTTCAGTAACACCCTAAACCTTGAAGGGTACAGAGTTAAAGTAGTCGAGGGGTCCAATAGACCCCAATGTACAGTCTGTGTAACTGTTTAGTTCAGTAAGCAAATTTTTTTTTCACTTTACTACTTTGTAGCGTAATTGCAATCAGACTAAGTCAATATAATAAGTTACAGTGTTCCAATGTGTGAATATTTAGCTCAATATTGAAGAAATATTGAATTCGAGTGTTCCACCGTCATAACTAGATAATCGACCGTGTAAAATGCGATGCAGCTTTCGCCCACAGAATGCAGACCGGACAGGGAAATTCGTCTATAAAGTTTACTCACACGAAATTTGCGACGAGCAGCGGGTAAAGCTGTAGCAAATCTGTTCCGAGCAGGATTAAGTTAAACTTTTTATCGTTCCTCTCTCCACGTAGATTATTAAAATCATATTTTTCTAAAAAGAGCGTATGTGAAAAATAAAGTGGTCAAATATCTTTCCTTTTTTCCCTTACAAACGCCTTTTAAAATTTTGTCATTTTTTACTTTTTTGAATAATTAATATTTTACGGTTCATCGTGCTACCCTAATTTTTTTATTGAAGCCTGGTCCTTAAGCTTTCAGAAATTCAAGGATTGGTTTCCTTCCGATCAGCCAAGACAAAAATTAATAATAACTGGACCTATTGCAAATTTCTTTTTTCAAGCGTATCGAATGTTTCTAAGCAGTGCTTCATTTTGTGCTACAGGTCTGAATGCTTTAAAAACTGCACGAAAATCTAGTTTATAGTCTGCGATTTCCAAATATATCAGATTTTTTCAAATTTAATAATCAGAGCGAAAATAGGTCGAAAGAAACACATGGGGTCCATCGGACCCCAGAGTATACTCCGCGCACCTAAAAAGGATTAAAGTATAAACGTAAATGCCTCAAGATCGTCAACGAACGTCAATGCATCGCACTCACGCGTAAATAAAAAATGTTTATTTAGATTACAGACCGTACGTAGATATCTTATCTTGCATAATACCATTATCTGCTATCTGACTTAAATGATATCAGTTAGATAAAAAAGATGGGCATGTCCTCAGTTCAAGCAAGACGAATGGTTTTTCCGTAGGGTTACCCAACTTTTTTAAACGAATCTTGCCAAGCCCTGTTAAAACGATTGAATCATGGACGGAAGAGTTCAACGAACTCGATGTTCGGTTCACGTGCTAAGGTGAAAGTGGATCTCTAGTGGGTGGCCAGAAACAGAAAAGTTCAGGTTAGATATAAAATTTCTCTAGTTACCAATCACTGAGGAAAGAATCATATTTACTCCATTGAAAAACAAAAAAAGCACTTATCGGTTCATAGAAATGAGCAAGATCAAATTGTGGATCTAATATTATATTCAAAACGAATACTGGTCATTTAGCCTGAACTTAGAGGCTCGTTTGATTCATATGGTAAAAATATGTTCAGGTGGTTTGTTTGGCTAAACAACCGGGTACGACTGCAAAAACTTATGACTTATCGGCCTACAAATTTCCTGAATAGATTAGCAAACTTGGAAGATAAGAGATAAGAGGCAAACTGTGGTACCCTAAGGTTCTTCTCGTACGTGTAACCTTTGACTCGATGGTGGCACTAATCAACTTCTCAAAGAGCCACCAAATTAATGGACTCCGATCCCCTTGTGGATCTGTAAGGTATATCACCCCTGCAATTGTATACATACATAATGTATAATATATTTCTAGTATATAAGTACACTTGTGCGTGCGTATACATTACGTATTTAACGCGCGGGTCTCAACTCTTCAACCTAGTTTTTTTTACAATGCACTAGCTAGTTCCTCCGAGAAGTAAGAAAACTATCCTTGAAAAATGGCAACAACGACCTAGGATAGATTAAATGGTATACGTGATATGCAACGGATAGGTTAGATAATAAATCTTATCAAGCATACATTGGAGAAACGCATTGATCTCTGGGATACGAGTGCGTTTTACATATATCTATATAGCTCCGATAAGCAGATATACATATATACCTAAACCTTTTTGCTTGTATTTCTTGGAACCTTGTTGTATCAATACAAAAATATAGAGAAGGAAAATATAAATGTTGTTACAGCGCGTGATTGTAAAATGTAACGAATTTGAAAGTGGTTTTTCTTTGCTGTTGAAATATTGATAATTATTCTTTTTTTTTAATCTTCAATTTCAGAGGGAATAACATCTGTGCGGAATATATTTCATTTCTCTGATCTACGGACGTTGATTAAATAATCTGTTTACATGGTACACATAAGAGGAGCTGCTTATCTCATCCTAAATCATTAAACGTGATATTACGATTTTTGCCCAAGCAGAAAACGAGAACGAGATTGCCCATTCACTCAGTCAATAATACGTGACCAAAAATCGAGCAGGGGGTTCGATCGATGTCGTAACCTAGGAAAAAAGTCACGAGGCAATTTCCACGCGATGCGTAACCGACTACCGGTTTCAGTCTAGTACAATCTAGAAACCGACAAAATTGGGCGGTAGAATTATTCGACAATAGAAAATTTCTGATTTCGGATCCATCCTTATGCGTATCTATATAGAAACTGAATTGTATTATATACACGCACATATATATATACCTAATAAACTATGCAGCAGCACATATAGGCACAACAGTATAGTATGAATTAGCTGACAAATGACGAGTGTCTCTTATCACGTTCTGGTGGGGTCGCTGCAAACGTTGGGACGCCGAGCGTCGTTGTTAGGCGGCGCCAATCGCGTCGGTACCCGTCGCCCTGACGAGTCTTCGTCGTGGTCGTGTGGCGTCGCGTCGCCGAGTCTCAGCGACATAGCAGTGGATGCCGCTGGCCGTAGTGGCGTGGTGGTAGTCCACGACGGTAAAGGGAGAGAAAACATATATATGAATTGAAGAAGAAGAAGAAGGAGAAAAAAGAGTGAGAGACTGGTTACAATGTGGTAAGAAGGAGAGCGGCAGAGAAAGAGTGGGTAGGGGGAGCAGAGGAAAAAGATGAAGACCGTTCGGAGAGGGAGAAGAGGTGCTCAAAGAGAGACAAAGGAGGGTATCTTAGGAGTAGCACAGCATGGGTGATCGAGGACTGAAGAAAGACAGAGTTAGGTTCATCGTATATATAAACAAGAAGACAGAGAGGGGGAAAAGAGAAAGATGCAAGAGAACCGTAGTACCGTAGTGAAGTAAGGCGAGGCTAGCGCCTCCGTCTAGCAGTCCGACGGCCCTGGCGGCTTCACCTCCTCAGTGCCTTGCTCACTTTGTCAGGGCGAGTTACAACGGAGCCGCCGGTCTGCTGCAGGTTTCCAACTTGCTCTCGCGATTTATAACCCTCTCTCTTGCTCTTTCTTTGCCTTCTATTAATTCTTTCGCTTATCCCTCCTACCTTCCTGATCTCTTTACTACTTGACAATTTCACTCATTAGACTGATCTTTGTTTCCTTGGACTTATCCTCCTTAAGACACATTCCCTCCACGCGTTTCTTTTCTACACTCTTGTTGTATCCTTCACTACTGTATACTTTGTCGTACATGCGAGAGCCACTCATTCACTTCGTACCAACGGCAACCAGTATAGTTTGGCTTTCACAC
The DNA here is from genome assembly GCA_030142595.1 of Trachelus iudaicus. Taxonomy (NCBI): domain Eukaryota; kingdom Metazoa; phylum Arthropoda; class Insecta; order Hymenoptera; family Cephidae; genus Trachelus; species Trachelus iudaicus. The sequence goes on along the minus strand of JARQTH010000394.1, from coordinate 522,904 downwards.
TCTTGGTCCACTGTTCTTGCGATTAACGAGATTCTCTCTCGTCTTTACTCTTGACAACAAATTGCAAGAGACCTGTCTCCGTCCTGTGTCTCAGCGCTGTAAATAGTATACGCCTTCTCGTGGAGTGAATGATTTTTGCGTGTATATATATCTGCAAGATTCTTAAATGACATTGGTGCTGCATTTTTCTTTTAAATTCTTTTGTGTGTGCGCCTAATCGGTGCGTGGCGTGTCGCCTCCTTTTGGACGTGCAAACGTGTGCAGTGCGTGCGGTAATAACGTTACGCGGATCAGTGCGGGTTATTTCGTAACGCGTCCACGCCTCCATCTGGCGTTAGCGATCCTCTTTGCGGTCAGAGTCCTTGGAGATTTTACTATTTAAAATTTAATTAATGATTTTTTGAGTTCTTTCCTGTTGTGATTGTCTGCTGGTCACTCGATGAATCATCTCGTTAAACAGTATATATTATATCAGATTCAATAAAGTTCGCTATATCTGACAATTGAAAGACGACATATAAAAGAAAAGTGCATTGAGTTTATCATTCCTATTGTTATTACATTTCTGGCTTGTATTCTGGCAATTGACAGTGACTATTTTTAAAAAGAACTAGCACGATCGAAGAAATAGCTTTTCTCTGAATACATATTACGGGCAATAAGACCTAGAGGTCTCAAACAAGATTCGATCGAATTCTTATGGGAAATTGTATAGCCTGACAATTTTGTAGGATATAGAATTTTTGTATTTGACTGTAGGGTCTTATCTGTGGTATGTTGAGAAACAAGGTATATCGAGTAAGACAGAAAGAGTTATCGTACACTCTGAAGTTTCTATTCTCAAGTAATCGTTTTATCGCCTTTGTACGTATGATATGCTATATATCACGTGCGAATTAATTGCTGGCCAATCGAGACGGATAAAGCAGTAGAACGATGAAGGCGTTAAAGCTTGGTTAACAGTTTAGATTATTCACAGTGAATAGTAGTGTAACGAGCGTCTTGCTTTACAGGTTATTCAACTGCCTATAACACCGGCCAACGTACGTCCAATTGAGTAAAGAAACTCAAAGAGAAGTAATAAAGGATCTCAAGAAGATATGGAGTGGGGCCTTGTGAATTTGTGGGATTCAAGTGAGAACGTTCAGTGCATGGGACACGTGCCTGTTACGCGGGATGTTTAGATTCTAGTGCGACGGCGTCGACATTCCTTTTTATTATCGGCTAGTACTCGAGCGCACGTTTGAAGATGTTCCATTAGACGAAATCATAAGCCTACGAATGATCGAGACCAAGTAAACTGATTGTTTTCATTATCTAATAAAATAAGGGACCTCATGGAACTTGGTAAAATCAGTACAAGCTAAAATAAACAAAAAGCAAAGTTTTTCCTATAAAAGTAACGGATAATCAAATTAATAAGCAAAGAATATATTCCGCGTGATGCCGAAGGGACATTCGTGCCTAAACATATTAAAGATGACCTTAAGATACGGCCTTTAAAAATCAGTGGCTTAAGCATAAAAATTAATAAGAAATAATAAAAGTGAGAGAAAAAATACAAAACAAAGAATAGTTACAAATCATGGAAGGATCGGCAGTGCCGCACCTAGAGCAAGCAGCTTCAGCCGCCTGCACAATGGCTACGAATTTTCTAGCACCGGTCAAAACCGAACGACAAATCTATGAGAATTCTATGCTCGAGGATGACCCTAATGCGAATTCTGTGGTACCCACTTCGTCGGAGGACAGGACTGTACCTAGATGGGGCCCTACTCATAAAGGGGCCCAGGAACTGGCAAATCTTTACAGCACTGGTAAGCACGTGAATCTTTTTCCGAACGAGGGCGTTTTGAAATTTAGTCTTTCCCAATAGGCACAAATTCCACTGAATCAAGACGATCTTTCCACTATTTTTTTTTTACTTATTGGCCCTTTTTTCAATCCTGTCAAACACTTTTTTTACTTTTTATACGCAAACATCATTTATGAGAATCACAACGTGGCCGTATTCTTTTACCAAGATATTTCTATCCAAATTGATAATATTAATGGCAAAATAAAAATAGGTTCTAATCACATCAGCCTGTCATATAACCTTTTAGCAGATAAAGAGTCAATCATTAATTCCTGAAAGATGTACAAAACTCCTAGAAGCTTTTAAGTAATCGGCTGATAGTTTGAAAGAAAAGCAACGTATTCTGTCGCTTGAAATAAACATAGAATCATAGAATCTTATAGTCATAATATAAGTAGTAAACAAATCGTAACTTCAGAGGTCCTATTGTAACGTTATTGGTACGACAAATTACTAGTGCAAAGCGTGACATCATTTTCCATAGAATCACAGCATACGAATGAAGCTTAAACTAGCCAACATGCAAATATTTGCAATTAGTATAACGACGACATTCACGTTTCACAATAACAACCAACAATGCTGACTATTTTATACTCACGATGACATCAATGATTTGACATTTTAACTGTCAGCCCACAGTTATTTACTTATTGGTGGAATGATTAAACTATTCATATCAATGATGGCCAGTTTATAATAGAATTAATACCTTATTTTTCTATAAGCAGAAAATGAAATTTCAGCATCGTCTGATGGGTAATTGAATATTTCAATGACTGAGTATGTATACATATGTACAGTCTAAAGCCCGTATTCAGAAATCGCTTTTAGTGCTAATTGCGCGCTCTTAAATTTTTTCTTAGTAACTTTTAACTAAAAGCAACTCTGTTAGTGACTTTAAGAGCGAGTTCTGAATATGGGCTTAACAATTCCTGTTTTATTACTGAAAGTAATATTCGTATTAAGTTGATAAATAGATTCCATATGTATAGGGTTTTTTGGATATGAAAATTCGTATGTTTGAAAAGACTTCTAGTAACTCCATTTAATTGTGTGCAGTAAACGCATGTCGACTTCCGGTACGACTATACAAGTATCCTATTTTCACTCTAATTTTGCAATTCCTTAGAGTGCAAAAATTTATTAGTCTCTGCTGCCAGGCAGGTAAACAATTATGAATTAAAACTGACAGACATAAAAATTGCATTATAGGTTATAGTTATAATGCATATTTGAATATAGGTTGTGCCAATTATATTATGAAAATTCCATGTATTTTTGTTATCTATAACATTATCGTTCTCTGATTTAAATCAATACAAGAAAGATTTGTCGAAAGCCAAGTAAACACGATGGAAACAGATCCGGCAATAAAACGGCTGGTACAACGTGGCCTATAAATAAAAAGCCGTAACAGAACATTTTTACGGTTTCATGAGAGTGAAAGAGCTGCCACGGTATACAGATACATTATAGATATATGAAAACTGACGTTAACGCATTATAGATACATACTGTATATACACTCCTATAGGCCGCGGTTACTATAGTATAGATAATAGGATATACAGACTAGACGCACCAGCTGAAGTTGGGCGCAAGTGGCCGACACGGCAGTGTGACTTCTTCAAAAAGTGACAGTTAGGCACAGTTCACCGTGACCGATTCACATAAGCGCACACTGACAGTTCGCATAGCAATAAGTTAGGTTATTGAAATATTTCAATAGTTTGATTACTGAAATAATTAACAACCTCCTCCTGCCAGTGACTACGGGAGACGTGAAGAGAATAAAACTGAACAAACCCAGGTCCTCAGATTCTCCATCACTCTCTTGTAAGCTTCTTCTGGGTCCATATCCTGTTTATGAATTTTTACAAATTCCCAGAAATATCGTAACACTCCTGTGAATACCTTTTAGGTATCCTAATAAAATCTACAGAATGATCCTGTTTCACCTCCTTCTGCCACTAGGGGTAAAAGCAAGAAAACTGAACAAAACCAGCTCCTCAGATTCCCCAACACTCTTTGGTAAGCCTCTCCTATACCCCTATCACACCGCTAAATTTCCAGAAATATCCTAACACTGCTGTGAATCTCGTTGAAATGCCTAAAACTGTCCTGAGGGTTATTGCAATCTGTTGTAAAAATAAATGTTAACTGATATTACATTTAGTCTTATTGTAACTTATTGCTGTGCCAACTGTCAGTCTGCGCTTATGTGAATCAGTCACGGTGAGCTGCCTCTAGCTGTCATTTTTTTGTAGAGGCCACACTGCGTGTGGGCCACTTGGTCCCAACTTCAGCTGGTGAGTTTATACTAATTCTGAATAATATATACGGTTCGAAATTCGTGTGAAAAAACGTTGTTAACAAAAATGTATAAAAAGTATAGCAATTTGCAGCAAATTGTAATAACAAATATATTTAGGGTTCGCTCTCTTTTTTCTTTCTCTTCTCTCTTTAACCCGTAAGCACCACACTTTAGCAGACGCCCGAGTGACGGGAACACCAGACAGGTTGTGCATAATAACCCAGTGTAATCTTAATGGAGTAAGAACGAATGAAAATGATATTAGGCATTATACATGCCCGCTATTGAATACCCTCAAGAATGAAATGTATATGTCAATGTATTATATATGAATTAATATACATGTTTAAAGGGTAGTTTGGGGAGAATTTGCATATACAACGTACACATTGACGACAATTGTATAGTTTGGGGTCGGGTCTCAATCTAATTTCAACATAACGCAAGCTTTGAGGACCATAAAGCGGCTGTCACAACGAATCTGTTTTATATTTTTCCAATGTTACACACCCGGTGTCTGTGATGGGCTTAGAAGTTTCGCCAGGTTAGATTAGATTAGAATTTCAATGCTGTGATGTCCCAAGGTTTAGTTTAAAAAAAAACAACATTAGCTCGCTATTGTGAAGGCTTCAAAATCGCCTGGGTCCTCAAACTATACGAACTACATGATTATATATATTTGTGTATATATCTGCTCGTGTGGTCGTTAGTCTCACTCGTGCTTTCTCTTTCTATATTTTTCTCTTTTATTCTATTATATTCAACCTCTATGTTCGTCTTTTATTGCAATTTCGTTACCAGCACACCTGTTTCATTTAATCTTGCTAGCGTCACGCACAATTTTACATACAACACGCACAATATTCCATCCACACCTCAACGTTCTCACTCCTATCAATTCCTGTGGCAAGCGGAAAGGAAATGGCGTACGCAGAAAGTCATTTCTTTTTTTTTGGACAAATAATTAATGAACGTCACCGAGTAGCATACATTATTTGAAACAATGTGCCATCTTGAAGAACAATTAATTGTCAAATAGTGGGCATATACTTATAATACGTTTATTGGTTATTTCCTTCGCTTGTCAGCGAAGCCGACGTTTTATCACCAAAAATAGACTGAATGAATTACAGGTTTAAACCAATTTGACAAGTTTCCAATATTACGTAAAGCTTCGGATAAAAGAGAAACGATAATAAAAATTAATACCTGTTATCATAATTACTGTTTAGTATGAGAATGTTGGCTTTTACATTATCCTCGTGGCAATGTGGTTTAACCCTAAAAATATTAAATTATTTGAACTCTCTAAAGTCAACTGTAATAGCTGCTGTGAGACAGGCAATTTGGAGATTATCATTTTTTGATCACTGAATGACATAACCACAACGAACGTTCCTCACAAGTAGAACTGACTCATAATGCTCACTGATGTTGATTCATGGAAAAAAAAAAAATACGATCCTTATTTGTGGACCAAAGAAAAAGTATCGAAGGCCGTTTCGCAAGAATGCCTATCAAGGGTGATAATTATGTCACTTGATTATCGTTCTTGGGATGAAGAGAGACAGGAAATAAATAAAGAACCTGAGAAGGACTTTTCTGTCGAGCAAAAATGAAGTATAGAGAATCCTGGAGGGAGAGGATCGAGCGAGTTTAATAATTTCATCCAAGACAGATGATATAATACCTCATCGGGAGCTTGATACGAAGTGCCCATCCTCGTTGTGTTCTGCTGGTTTATCCTCGTCAAGGAGTATCGGGAAATAATGGAATGATGTAACGCTGCTTTAGCGTATTTACGTAACTCTAATAAAAATAATAAATCGGCCATTCTTCAAAAGATCGTATATCCACTATCGTAATGCGTACGTCTCGTCTGTCGAGTGACTGTATTATGTCGTAATACTCGCCAATCTAATGGCATGTAATTTACATTACCCGATTATTTTACTGTTTTTCATATCGCGGGAAAGAGTCATGCATGTTCAGGTTGTTAGTGATTATTTAATTTTTATTATTTTTTCTTTCACAGGGAAAAGGACGCAGGAGTGTATCTGCGTGGGAATCTGCATAACGTTGATGGCGCTCAATTTCGTGTTCATTGTCGTACGATTGAGGCTCGAGAATTTGAGTTCGATAGCCATCGCTGCGTTGTGCGGCATCATTACAGCTGATTTTGGATCCGGCTTGGTACACTGGGCTGCGGACACATGGGGATCCGTGGAATTGCCTATTATTGGCAAAGTGTGTGAAGTTACAATTACTTTTTTTTTTACGTATGTCTACCTAATGCAGTTGCCTGATACTTGATTTTCCTTCTAATTCGCAGAACTTTTTGAGACCATTCCGGGAGCATCATATAGATCCAACGAGTATCACGAGGCACGACTTTATTGAGACGAATGGTGACAATTTTATGGTGACCATACCGTTTCTATGTAAACTTACCTGGGACTTTCTTGTGCTACCCGAGTCTGACGTACAGCAGAAATTTCTCTGGACGTGTTATTGGTTCCTCTTAGCCATCTTTGTAGCGATGACCAATCAGGTATTTTTTTTTGAATGATCTTATATCTGTGCTTTTCATTACTTCAAATGACCTACATACTGGACGAACTTTGAGGATATATACCTGTGTACACATGAAACTGCCGTGGGGCGTGTCGAACTTTTTATGATAAAATCAATATGTTGCACTAGAGGAACATCCGTTCGGTCATAATTGCCTTTACCTGCCTAACCCACAAGATAATTGCTTTCGCGAACGAAATCCTGTATACCGTTACACTTGCATTTTACAGATTCATAAGTGGTCCCACACGTATTTCGGTCTACCAGGCTGGGTGGTTTGGCTCCAGGAACACAGGATCATCCTACCTAGGAGACATCACCGGGTGCATCACGTTGCGCCTCATGAAACGTACTTTTGTATAACCACTGGATGGCTCAATTGGCCTTTAGAGAAGCTTTGCTTCTGGTCCATCTTGGAGACGATCATCGAGAAGTCCGTAGGCTGCAAACCAAGGGCGGACGATATGAAATGGGCACAGAAACGATCTTGAGAGTCGGTACGAGTTCTTGTACAGTTATACTCTGTGCCGGTGATCTAGAAAGATCAATGGATCTATAGATTCGGAATGTGCTTTAGATCCGATGATCAAGGCGTGATCTCATCTGCTTGGGTCGTTTTATTATTATATATGTTAAATATCAAGGCAAAGGGTTCAAACTTTCGTGATTGGAATGTCGTACTAAACAAGATCATACGATCGATTATTCGTGATCGAACAGATAAATGTTGCCTACGGAAAGATAGTTAATCACGGGTAATAATTAACTTTTATTATTAATATCGCGAGGCTTTTTCGCGTGATATAATTATTTTCTTTGGCATGAGGACTGTATTATTTGTTGAGCCGAATGCTTTTAAACTTTACACGTTTGTAATATCGCTGCGCAATAATGTAATCTAAGACACAACAATGAAGACCCGCGTGTTTATGTATTTCATACTTTGGTCGATCTGCCGGACGTAATATCTCATACAGGCAACCTGACGAATTTATCACGAGAAATGTATGTAAAGTGAACTGAAAGATTTTCACACGAAGTTTTGACTCTCCGAGCCTTCGAAGGTGAGTGAGATTAAGTAAGATGCATTAAGAGAGATACTGCATGGACCTCAATGAAATATTTGAAAACAGAAACAAACTGCGTTAGCCCGGGCTAAAAAAAGAATTACTGGCCTTAGCAAGTGCAGGAAGATAGTAGAAGAGAACAAATAACGAGTAAGAATAAAATTAGAGAATTAATTTAAAGAGAGAACTCACGAGATATTTGAGATATCTCAAAAATATTTATAAACATTATATTTCCGACGACAGATTAAATAATGTTAACGTTGACGTGTAATTAAAGCATATATATATATATATATATTTGCGATTTATATTGATATATAAAAATAATTAACTATTTCACACACAATCATTTGCACAATAAGTCTATAGATAGAGAATCATAAGTATTGACAAATTATTATAAACGTTGACTTGTAAATTTATTGACTCGATTAATGAACAGTTTGCTGACTGGTTATTTTAAGCCAAAACTATCCCGTGCAGCCGAGACCTATGTTTCTTTCGAGCCAAAATCTGCATAAACTGATGTAAATGCAAAGACGAGTGACCGGTCAGCAATATGTTAAATTGCCCGCAAATGAGCCTAAACGCGCTTCAATTATTTACAAAATAACGTTCCCTGTACCAGCATGAAATTTTAAAGCAATTACCATACAAAATGTCATATGAAAATCGAATTCGCACACGTGGGTCCTATAGGATTTTAATACACGCAATGGTATGGATTTCCTTTCCAGTTCTCACACGGAAATAAGAGAATAATCGCGACCGAAAGATAAAAAACGTAATTCCTGGAAGTCGAATAAGTACGAAAATCGTAATTTTTTCATTTTATCGCATGTAGGAACAATCTTCGTCACTGTAACCTAAGACTAAGACTTACAGGGAAGAGTACCGATAAAGCGCAATATAGTAAATACAAAATAAATCATACAAACTCTATTAAGATCATTCACGTGCATTAGGTATACGTTATTTAATGATAATATACCAATTATTATCGGTCACACTTCCCCTATACTCTTATCTCGTAAGAATGAGATTACGAACAATATAAAAGTTATGTGCTAAGTGTAAGTACAAGTTTTAGGTTCAGGGACCAAAATAAAAAGAAAAAGGGCCTATTGCTCGACGTGACAGTTTTTCGATTTGAGCTGTGTGACTTCGAATATCGTATACCTATTGAAATATTGTATGTACTCGAATGACAGATATTTTTAATAATTTTTAAAGAACAACAATTTTTATTCATTTAACTTTATCTTATTCAGTGACATCTTTCAAAGCGATATATATCCGAATTAGCCTAGGTAATCTGGTAGTCTGTGAACAAATATTTATTTGCGCTGTTACAAAAGTTATATATTTATTTTTTAACAACGGTCTACGTCACGTGAATTTTGGTATAAGCGTTATGCATGTAACTTCGTACACTTTGAAAAGTGGCCACACGGTGCAAGATGCGATCCTCGCAAGCAAATCAGTTAGTTAGTCTTTTTTTAAGTGAATTACTATATTAATACATACAGTGTCTGTAAAACGTTACGGCCATTGAAGTCGATTATTACTGTTGTTGTTATTACTTACTATAGCAAATCTTTAAGTGAACATCTTCGAACGTGTGATGATTGCGAAGACGTGAGTGTGACATTTTTTGTACACTATGCTTTTTATACATATAAAGTATATGCGTTTTACCGAATGGGACTTTTTTTAATATGAAATTATGTAGCAAACTCTTATTGGCGTGGGCATAGCGTAATGAAAATCAGTCATGTTAGAGAGAGTGTGTGTGTGTGTATATATATAGAAAAGCGTGTTGTGCTAGTCGAGCAGTCAAAACTTCATTTTCTGTGCTAGCATTACCTTATGTTTTTTTCATACAAATTTTAAAATTTTTGTGGCAATAATTATATGCCGATTAGGTTGCAAACTTTGTTAGTACACTTTTTTTGAATCCTCGACGATCGGCTGGAGCCGAAAAATCGGGAGAGGTTGAGAAAGGCTGTGAAATAATCAAAAATATGAAAAAAAAAGATAAAAATAAACGCGCTAACGCCAGTTACTTAATTCTGTTTTTGAATTGAATTTTCTATGTAATCACTTACGGTCCATACGTAGTCTCATAAAATCGTATAACGTAAGCAAGCAATTCATTAACTTCTACTGTAAACAGAAGATGGCCGATTTCGACTGCTTCATATAATTAGGTGCGTAGCTATAGGTATATATCCGTAAGGATGTCGTTTGAAAAATTCCTTAAGATAAATCATGCAAAGAGAAAGAGAGAGAAAAAGATAGGGTGTGAAACTAGACTAAAGAATGAAATGGAGAGACAAAGAGCGTGAGAGTTAAATTAATAGGACACAGAGACACAGTTAATAGAACAAAGTTTTGGAGCAAGGTTTCCTTGGAGGCACACTTCCGCCGCGTCAACTGTGGCGATTGTGTCCTGTGCATTGGCCGTTCTTGAAAAAGAAATTAATTTCACGAACGCCAAAACTTTCAAATCTAAACATTACTGAACAACTGCGAACGTTACTGTCATTTGAATTCAGAATTTAGTTTCTTTTTGTAAATTCATTGAACGGTTCGCCCGAGACTTTTGATACAGTTTATTCCGGCCTCACGCGCACGTGCGCACACTAACATACATAAATCCTTGTTTTTTGCTGTATCCACAATTGCATAACTCACTTCCGCAAGATATATGTAAGTCATACCTAAAAACACACCCACTATTACTTTATCTCAACATTGTTCTATTCTATCATGAAGAACATTACGTCATTGCTCATCCGTAACGAGTGTTGATATTACTATTTTTTTTATATATATATATATTTATGTAATAAATTGAAACGAGGAGTCATGCGTTCGAAGCATTCTTTTACGGATATACATGAAAAATTGAAACGAGGAGTCCATTATTATTTTCTCGTTATGGACTAATTCGATTTAAATATATATATAT
>JARQTH010000394.1:444031-500779 GCA_030142595.1 Trachelus iudaicus | reverse complement strand
AATCTTTTTAACCCTTTCGGTACGGAGGAGTTGGCCGCGGCTATACGTTCATGGTACAGGGAAGTTTTCCACAGGAGTGGTTGCACTGCACGGCAGCGTAAAACGCGAAAACGTGTTTTGCGTCATTCATAGAAATCTCGAGCGCGATTGACACTAAACTTTTCATTTGGACCGCGACAGACATAACTTTCCGAAGGCGACGCCAATCGGCGGCAGTAGTACCCAGTGTATGTTTCGTGGATACCGCCAATAAGCGGCGGTAGTACCGAAAGGGTTAATGTTGCAAATAAATTTCGATGATCACTATAATGTAGGTATATTTATAAATTATAGGAAATATTTACTTCCAGTATTGTATTTTGTGGATCAATTTTGATTGCCTCGAGATAATGTTCACCTGCATCATTCAGATTTTTCTGTGTATAATAAATCGATCCTATGTATAAATGTATTGCCTGCGATTTGTACGCAATAGATTTGTATCGATTCAACATTTCAAATAAATATTCAAGAGTATCATTTATGTTGCAGCTGTGAGATGTTTTTAGAGCTACGTAGTTCATATCTGCTGCATAATTATGCAAAGCACCCGCTTCTTTGAAATATTTTAAGGCTCCCTAAGGATAAATGATAGAAGTAAAAAAAATATAACAGGAATTAAATACATAATAGATTTAATCGTACCTCATAATCTTTCTCACATTTTTCAAGGTATATTCCTTTGTAGTGAAGATATGTCTTATCTTTTGAAGTCCTTGACGCTACATATTTCAAGCATTCGGAGGCCTTTTCACCGTTTTTGGTACGAATAAATCCGAGTGCCAATTTTAGATAAATGTCACAACTGTCCGGTTTCATGGCGAGTACTTTGTTATATGCTCTTTCTGCATCCTTCATTTTGTACGACTCACGGTACATTTGAGCGCAATAGATTCCAACATATGGGTTGGTGCGTAATAAGGCAAATGCATTTTTAAACGATGTCTGCTCTTTTAAGGTTGGCTTAGTACCAAAGTTACAAAATTTTCTCTGACGCCTCAAACTTTTGCCAAGGATGAAATGCCATAATCCATTGTCAGAATTTAATTCGATAGCTCTTGATGCATTTTGAATTGCCTTATTGCATTCAGCAGCAAAATAGAATGACCGTGCGATGCTTTGACACCCATATAAAGTACCGATTTCAAGTCTTTCTTTATCACAAGAATCAATAGACTTCAATATATTTGTTACGTCAGAAAATCTTATCATTTTTTTCAGAATAAAGCATTTTGTACTTTTAATAATGTGATCTACTGCCTTTGTAGATATACCATTTGGCATACTGAAATAAATAGTTTAATGAAGACAAGGTTTGTACGTTTATTTTATTATTGATATGTTATTTGAGTTTACCTTTGCAATTTAATAAAAATCGCTTCCGATTCTTTAATATTTTTCATTGCTTCTTCTAAACCACCTTTTTCTCCATTTTCGAAAGCTAGCATCACCGAGTACATTAACTTCATAAGAGTAAAGCTTCCTAGTTCCTCATCCGATTCATTATTCCAATTAGACTCAGATTGGCTATCATCCATCAAAAGACTTTCTGGACTCGACACCACATTCTTCATTTCCCAAGTGAATGGACAACTCAAACGATGAAGTTCGTCCATTTTGGTATATTAATTTTGGCCGTTTTAATATACCAAAGACACTGTACAAAATGTATATTTTATTATAAGTAATAAAAATAATGTTGAATTATAAAAAAACGTGTCTTTTATTTTTTCTTCATTTCTTCCTTCAGTTTTTCGTATATCCTCCGTCGCTTTATAATTTAACATGTATAAGAAGACTATCAATCTGCATCTATAAATAATTTTTAATGAAAGTATAGCTTCATATCAAGATCGCTTATTCTTTTTCAGTACACTGTAAATATTAGTATACAAATAAACATTTAAAAGTCTGACCGCGACGTCAATTCCACTTTGATGGGCCACCTCCTCAAGAACTGGAATATAAAAAGTCCCCTCAAAGTGATACTGATGTCACGGTTCGGAAATAAGTTTAATTCTCGAAAAGCCCGCCAAGAAATGCAATTTATGTTCGTTTCCTGCATACGCAAACAGAAAGCATATATGTATAAGTAGGTGTTTCAGGAAACGTGCGAACAAAAAGTCCATTAGAATTGTAGGCGCTGGTACAAAGTATTTGCACAGTAATATGTAGTACATGCTTAGATATGTGAATCCTGTGTCTACGCACACTCTAGGATGAACAGTGATTATTACCTTCGGACGAGATACACAGATAAGGGAAAAGTTTCTACGTTATTTATAGCAACACATAAAACGAACTCTGAATAAAAATCATATAAATCTTTAATTTCGATACATCTCGATTTCAATATGTTGTTTATAAATACGTCGGCACCTTTATTGTATGTTAAACTGTAAATAAATTGAACGCCTGTACTGAACTTTTTTGCATTTGGTCGTATTTTAATTCCATTAGTATCTGTTGCAAATATGAGTGATAAGCGACGGAACTTTGCAATAGGGCGTAGGCTTGCATTATCTAAGTATGAGGCAAATTATCTGTACATACATCCGTCTATGTATCTAATTCCATGAACGTTCAACAAGTAAATAATATATGATCCTTGGACTTAATGCAATGTAATTTTATAATATAAATAATAAAATATATAAGCAACTTGTAGTATGGTCGTCCCTTTGTATTTTGCCACATGATTCAAATCCTTCAATTTCGTAAAATAATGCTAGAAATATTTGTAAAGATCTATCATTATCTTAATCTCACACATTCTTTAAATTTTCCGCACTCGTGTAAAAAATCAGCATTCACAAATCTAATAAAGAGCAATACATACGTAAAGACAATGATATTATCACGTGTTTCGGATACTCTGTTCATTTATATTGATTTGCACTGTGATATAGAGCACGACACTCGGAACAATAAAGATCGTGTATTTTAAAGACGCAGTTTTGCAACAAAAATGAAGTAGTGGGGGATTCAGTAGAAATAGGGGAATCCCTAACGGCATGCATGTCAGCGAGGAGTATGGCGTGGCACTAGAGTCCCCCGAGTAAGAGTCTGGCGAAAGCGGACACGCGTTTTGATTGGTGTAATCCGTTTGGGGCTAACCGGAAACCGAATTGAAAAAAGGCGCGAATAACTTTATGACCTATTAATGGAAGAAATGAATGACTATTAATATTTTCATATTTACTACATTATTATTTATTAAAGAATATTGACATAAAATAATATTCGTTCGTTCTAAACACACTTTCCTTTTCACGAGATCTTGTGGAATCCGGAACATGCGAAATCCTTTTTTTGCAGAATTCGAGCCGTTCAATACGCAGCATCCACCTACTTCGTTTGTAACCAATTCAATTTTTTATAAACAACCTTCTCTATGTAAATTCGATGTTATCATGAACATATATGAATTTGTTTTCTATTTACGTAATCTAGGCGTTTAAGAAGAAATTTTTACAAATCTTTCACTGCATATGGTACTGATAGAATTAAAAGTTGAATTTACCAGCGTCAATTAATTTTTCCATTTTCGGTTAGCCCCAATACACGTATACATTACCACAAATGCTCTTTCGCCAGACTGTTACTCAAGGGACTCTAACACTGCGTGTACCGGCCTGTCATCTGGTGAGTAATTTTTAAAAGTAAAACAGACGAACGCGTTCCGTTGTCATCCGTGGTTTTCATCCACCGAAGTCGCAAATGGCCGCCTCTAGTCAACAGCCGGTCGTAAAGAATTGAGAAAGGTGTTGTATGTGAAAAAAAAATTGTTTGTGTCGTGGAGAGACGCATGCGAAACATGTAAAACAGTGTTATACGTGACGTGGCGTAGTTTAATTTTTTTTAATCATATTCATCACGGTAGTTCGGTTCGTGTGTATATACAAGATAATTTTTCCGGGCCGATTTTTAACCCAGTGACGTGCGTCGTTGGTGACCCACGACTTCGTGCACAAGAGTTCTTCGAGGATGAGTACGAATAACGTTCAAGCGCTTTTTGCGTGCTCCAGGTGCTTTTCACGACATCCCTTTGAAGAACTGTCACCTGGACAACAGTTGTGCAAGGTATTGAGATTTTGGAGTTATACGAACTCTTCATTTAGTACACCGTCGGCCTTGCAAAAAGTACCCAACCTGTATTGGCGTCTACGACTTTTCGAAATCACGACGGCATTCTATGCTAATATTAGAATTTTTCATTACCTCTCAGAAGAGCGAAAATTCTCGTAACTTTTTATGAGCAAAAATATTTTGATATATTGGAATATGAGCTCTGTTATATTTTTACATCGTAAATATCTTTAATATTATTATTCTCTTTGATTTGTTTAGACAGCAGTTCAGGTAGCATTATATTCTCTAAGAGAATGTAATTTGTCTTGATTTTTATAATATTCTGTTTGCATTATTATCATGAATACAATCAGAGTTTTTGGAGTTTGGTACTGCAAACTTATTTTCTTTTGTTCATGTGTATCCACATTTATTTTTATTCATATGCCTTATGTATTTCCAATATGCTGATAAGGTATGTGGGAATGTAGTGTCATTGTTGTTTTTTTTTACATCAATAATACTTAATATTTTATTTTCATAGGTAAATTTTATTTATTAATATATATACTTTTACATGTGTAAAAATAGAAATGTGTTTACTTGTAGGAATGCCGTGGTGCTTTTCCAGTTGTAAAGTGTACCTATTGCAGATCAGAATTTCAACAGACTATGTAAGTAATAAGATTGTATCAAAGTTATCATAATTTCATGCTAATTCACTATTTCCCTATATTATTTTTTCAGCAAGGGTAACACAAGTACGATATGTAAGAAGTGCGAACAGAATGTGAAAGCTTATGGGAAACCTTCAGCATGCGAATATTGCAATACCATAGCAGCGTTTATTGGCAGCAAGTGTCAACGATGCACAAACTCGGAGAAACGCTATGGACCACCAGTGACTTGTGAACAGTGCAAGCAGAAGTGCGCCTTTGACAGACAGGATGAGGACAAAAAGGTATCATAGCATGCTTATAGGTTTACATGGCATATGTATTTCCTTTGTTGTTTTTTCTGGTTGTTGAACTTACATATACATATTACCGTAGACGAGAAGTCTCTAGCTGTGCAAGTGTTGTTTATTACGCGTTTGTAGTTAAATGGCACTCAGCTCGGTTTCCATTGTGCTTTTTCAACTGGTCGTGTTACACACTGAATCCCAATAGAACGTCTGGCATTGCGGATAATACTACGTTTTCACGTGCACTTACATTAACTGCTTAAACTGAACGATGATTTTGATATTCTGCCATGACTTCTTTTCTTTTTTAGAGAACGAATAGGCATCAAGTGTAGTTTCTACAGCTAAGTCCTCTCTGTTGTTGGTATATGGTAATATTACTATTAACGCTCAACATTGCTATAATGGTTACAGTGCTCTTTTTCGTTTTTAGGTAGATGGGAAGCTCTTATGCTGGCTTTGTACTCTGTCATACAAGCGTGCGTTAGCAAAAACAAAACAATCAGATGCAGAACGAAGGGCTCACTTGAAGTTAGCTCAGCAGCGAGCAGCGAAGCACAAAGAACAAAAGTAACTATGATCCCAATATCTAATATCAGAAGGTAACATCATCTTAAAAAATGGTCCACTATATTTTATCATCTATTGATGAGCATTCAAATGACATTTAAATCTTCCTTATTAATACCAATCATTTCTTTCTACATATCATAATATAAAAAGTATTTTTCGTTGATGTTATAGTCGTTCCTTAATGATGACAATGATAATCTAATTGATATTGTCTTATATCAAACGAGATATGTAGCCTATTTCAATTGTCTGTTTATAGGTTAAAAGGCCATAACAAGAGACCTCACAGGGTAGATGTGACGAAATTACCACCACAGTCTGAGGGTAGTGATGCTAATGGTCCTACACCATTGAAAGCTGCCAGAATGGCTGGTGTTCACGATCACGATCCTAACAGTTCTGATCATGTTGTGGCAGTGACGCAGCTCAAGGAGAAGATTGCTCATCTCCAGAAGCAGATCTCAATGAAGGATAGTCAGTTATTGTCAAAAGACAGGCAGGTACGTCGAAGAAAATGAACATTTAACAGCTAACGCATGGAATTTTGCAATGTAAGTCATTTATGTTTATCTGTAGATTACGGAATTAAAGGCCAAACACTTCACAACGGAAGCGGAATTACGTAACAAGATGAAAGCCACGGAGAAGGAGTATGAGACGAAAGTATCGAATATGCAACATAAGATATCGAGTTTGTTGAAGGAAGTTGCGTCCCTGTCAAAAAGCAACAAGCGAGGCGATAGGGTGGCTGCCACGAAGAGTGAAGCAGGGACCAACAGCGGAAGTGGGACCGATAGTCCTGTACCTTGATAAGGTAAGCTACTTTTATTTCTCTATCGTGTGAATAAGATAATATTTCTCTAAATAACGATACGGAGTCATTTTTAATTACATTGATATATAAATATTTCTATTATATTCCTGAACTATCACAGTAAATGATGTTTATTTTTTAAAAATTACATTAATGCTTTTTGCGTGCTGATTAATCAAATCGTAGATGAAGAAAAGTTGACGATTTCTTTTTTTTTTCAGGGATTTGGTTAGCCGTGACAACGTACATACTCAATTAACCATACCCACTCAGATCACGTGGTACATTAAGGAATAGCGAATTGTTTCCATTATCGAAACGAAATCTGTATTATTTTTCTAATTACCATAGGAATATATAATTTTTCATTCATACAAGAATCTGTCCTCTGTTTACGGGCGACAGGGAACGAAGTGTAAAAGGTCGAATAGAGACGCGTGACGTGGTTTAACGTGAAAAACATTACGAATGAAAAGAAAAAAAAATCATGCGTATAAAAACTAATTAAAGAGATATATTCTCTTTCTAGCTTGAGTACCTATTAATTTTTCTTCACGAAAACAATTTCGTGTGACGACATTTATTGCCCGTCGTTTTTTTCGCACGTTGCGCCGGGATAAATGAAAAATAAAAATAGTAAGACAAAAAATTGACTATTAAGGGAAACATTTTTTATAGCTAGTATCAAGCAATTGGGCCTCTCAATGGTCTTAAGAACTAAATCGATTTTGAATCCGGCCATTCGGAAGAAAATCTCATTGACATATTAATTGTAAGTATTTAGGCGCGTTCGCACGAGTGATGCAGTTATGATTTATTATCGAGGGGGCAAATGTGCTCCATTGAAAATTGAATAAAACACGGTCGATTATAGTCACCGCGTGAATTTTTTATTCCGTGTGGCGCCTCTCGCCCTATTATCCTCGTTACAAAATTGTACGGCCGCTACGATCTTTTAATATTGATAATGACTGTAACGACGATGATTCGGCATTATGGTGGTTGTAGAGAAAATTTACAATAAAAATATCAAAATGAAATGAAAAGAAAGAAAGATGATGAAAAACTAAATGAAATATTTGTCTGTATCCTTGAAGTATATGACTTTTATTACCAACTTACTTACTCTGGATCATTTTCCTTATATCCTTCTGATCATTGATCAATAAGGTTATCCCGTGACGTATGGTATCTATATTATATATATTTGTTTTTTAATATAAATTTGTGCAACATTTTGCGTTTCGGGAATAGTGATACTTGCATGTAAATATCCAACAGCCATATATTTATTCTTTATTTTAAGAAACAAATGCTAATTGAGCATTACCTAATCGATAATTGTAATAATAATAAATGCGTAACAATTTTACTATTTACGAATTATAATGATAATTAACGTTTAATTTATAATCGTTTAAATACGAACGCTCTCGCGTGTCACTCTCTCTCTCTCTCTCTCTCTCTCTCTCTCTCTCTCTCTCTCTCGCTCTCTCTCTTTCTTGTATTTTCTTACTTTCGCTCTCTCGCACATTTTCTCTCGTTCTCTCTTGCGTGTACATGTACCAGGCGTATCTTGTTCTTGTTTTTTGCTGTGATCTTCCTTTTTTTCCGTATAGAGTTTCACGTGCTTTTGTCTTTACTTTTATCTTTGTTTCTCGTATTTATGTGTCTGTAGTACAGTACAGTTGGAGTTGTCGCTTTTTTCTTTTATTACTAAAGAGACGATAAGAACTAAATATTGCTTCTTGTTTGTTGCCGAGGCGATTAGTCACATTACTTTCCTTCAATTAGTTCACTATTCTCAGCTTATTTACAATTTCTTCTCATTTTATTTTTAAATGAACTCTCATGCACGCTCTCTCAATTTTTCATATCGCGGATTTATATTATGTAAGTACTAGCTTCCTCCCTCTTAATTACTTACACGCTTTATTTATACATAGGGATAGTGCGTTTGATGCAGGCAAGGCAGGAAATCGCAGGCAATGTACAGAATGACACGCGCCCCTACGAATTCCGTCGGACGTGGCGGCTTTTGGATAGAGACTTCTCTCATTTTTATTATTATTATCATTATTCAGCATACCGTGGTTGTTCTTTCATTTATTTTTGCTCTTTCGAAATTACCATTCGGTACATCGCTAATTAAGCAAATCTTAACAGCCACGAGGAGAGTAGCGTGCGCCATACAAAGAAAATTTATTTTTATCCAGAAAACAAAGAAAGAAGAATAGTTAAAATCTTCTTCACTCATAGAGAATTTTACAAAGTGCCAGTTTTAGTTATTTTTTTTTTCTTTTTCGTTTTTTCTGCAGTCTCAACGCTCCGTTCGCCACGTCCAAGAGGGATTCGTACGACTTTTGGGTAGAAAAAAGATATAATATTCGCGAGACACGTGTATTTTCACCAGGACCCGCGTTAGGCTCTCGTACAGTTCGATAATATCGATCAATAGCTCCTTGTATCGTTTCAGTCGTCGGAGGGACACGTTGCAAAATACACGAGACTCGCCTGTTTAGCCATTTTAAATATTGCGAGTAATTCGCTACTATAGCGTACACTAAGATCTCTTTTAATTATGTTACTACTTCACCGGCATTCCATAAAATGCCCGAATCGTCCACGTTGCCTGTAACGTATGCGCAGATTAACATAGAGGGGCCTGAAAGAAACTTTCAAAATTTTGAAAAAAATTCCATGTATTAAATTAACAGGGATTCGTTTTCGTCTGTCGCATTATTGGTTCAGATTGTTTTTTTCCCTAAAGAAATGATTTAGAAAGTAATCAATTTTAAAAAAAAAGGGAATTTGTAACCCGTGGTACCAAAATCTGTACTGCTATACGGTTTTTTAATGTACATAAGTATAATCGGCCATTTTTTAAATATATTAATCAGCGATGCGTTTCTTTAAATATAATCATAGAGTAGCAATTCAATTTTCTCTCTCTCTCTTGAATATCCGTACGCGCATTCTCTCGCTCATACATTCCTTATCATATTCTCGCCCCGTTTTATATCCTCCGTAATCTTTCGCTCGTTTCTTATCAAACGGACGCAATTTCCAGCCTCTATTTGAATCACCGATCTATGAGGATATCCGTTGTGTATCTTTATTTATTAATTTTCCATCTCGTTCCTTATAACCTTCGGGTCGCGGTAGTCTGCGTTCAGAGTGACTTCATCAATGAAATATGTTGTGTGATGCTTAAAATTAATGGAAGTAACGAAATCGCATTAATTGTTAATAACTTATATAGCGGAAGTGCACGAACGACGATTTATCTATTTATATAAAATCTCTTTGAATTTTTTTTGCCGTATTCAACCTTGCAATTTGCATTTGGAAGAAAATGATACGAAAGAGGAGATCTCTCTCTCGCAGATTCCAATGGCAATCCATATTTCTTCCTTAAATACGAATAAAGGTAAAAGAAGAGATGGAGGACCTCCTTTGGAATTTGCATCGACGAAAGTTTAATGAATGCCTTCACGAATACTGGCTTGTTTTTATTATTTTTCTTCAAATACGCACAAATTTCGCGAATACTTTTAGTTCGCCGTAGAAAAAAGATTTGTGCGATATTTTTACATCACCGTCCATTATTTCGAAATTATTTCGACAGTCCGGCGAGAATTCAAGAAAAAGATTTACGGGAAGCAGAAGGCGGTCATTTTTTTTTGTTTCGTACAAAAAAATACACCTGGAATGTCTAGTCTCGCTGGATGTAAATGTGAAAGATTTTTTCTTTTTCATTTTTTTCTCGCATTCTTTGGAAAAATTACAACGAACCGTAAAAAAGCCAAGATTCGAAGACGAAAAAATTACGAGCGATTTAGACTCAATGGATTCCTTATTGTGATTAATTAAATTTTTTTTGTTCTCGATCGTTTGTATCTTTGTTCCGTTATCGTTGTTGCGTTCGTGAACTCATGCGAAGGAACCATCGAATGAATACTGATAAACATTGTTCGCACAATTTTCACGTTCGTAATCGCTCCTCGTTATACTCGACTTCTTATCTTTTTTTTACACTTCCTTTATCTTCAATTCATTTTCGTTCTCCCCTCCTCAATGACTTGCACACGCGTTTTCCCACTTTCACCCTCGTCCTGGCAATCTCACCCACTCATGCGCGGAACGATAAGAAAATCGGCGCTTAAAAAAAATATATATATACCTTATTTATATTTAAGTTTTCAATAAATTACTTAATAAAACGATGAAGATGAATGCTCGCGTTCAAGTTACCGTGGACGCAGTCTACCGTTCGCCGTATGATTCTACGCAATCGAGAGTCTCACGCTCGTTTTCTTTGCTTCTTTCTTATTTTTTTTGCTGTATTTTCTTTTTTATAAAGTTTCATAAATAAGAGCTTTTAAGTTACCTTTTTCTTTAAATTATTGAATAATTAATAATAATGTTAGTATATACAGGTACAGGTCTCGTAGAGTTGCAGTCGTGTCGTCACTGGTTTTCATTTTTTTTTTTTTCATTCTCAATAAGTGGCGGGTGCCGACAAAATCCGCCAGTGTTCTTTCGTCCTCTCTTGTTTCACTCTCTTTTTCTTTCTCTTTCCTCTTAATTCGCCCGCGTTTCACTTTGCAGCTAGAGACGATGTGTCATGCGCGAGGAGAGTCTCTCTTATCTTTCTGTATCAGGGTTCATCTTTATTATACGAATAAACGAAGAGAAAAATAAAAATAAAATAATGCACCGAGCACGAGAAACATTGTTTCTTTTCATTTCTTTTCTTTTCTCTCTCTCTCTCTCTCTCTCTCTTTCTTCCTCCTTCCATCCGTTCTTCATCACGAGACACAGTCCTCCTCGCGCATCGCTCTCGCCATGAAAATCGTGAAGCATTAACAATAAGAAACAAGATTCCTTGTTTATTATTTAGGAGCTAATTAAATAATTTTATGAAATTGCACGCAAAGTCGAGGATCCGATAAAATAGTTTACCGTCCAAGCAGCTACACGAATAAGTTCCAAAGGATCTTGCGCCCAATTGTCAGTTCAACGATTTAGGCTGTAGGGCGTTAGAAAGCCAGAGTCTCGAGCCCTTAAGTACACTCGATAATGTGTGGCTGTGAGGTTTCTATGACGCTCGGTCTAGCGACAGGATTTTCAAGATTGTGAAGTGACGTCGAGTGCGGACCATGCGTTGACCCGTTGCGCCTTTCATAATTCTCAATGTGCTCCAGCTCGCATTCCTTCGGCATATTGGCTGTAAATGGATATGAAGAATCGTTTATGATTTAATTGACCTTGATAAAATTTTTCTACCAATCTTACATAAAATTATTAAATCCGACACTTACCGACATTCATGTCCGGACCGTATTCGTAGTAGGTCGGCGAACCAACTGCAGCAGCCAACGCGAGTTCATCCTCAATGTTATTAGGTCTGCAGCTGGTGGTCTTCCAGTGTGTCCTGAGACCACTGGCGCTTATGTACTTTTTGTCGCATCCTTGACACGTGTAGGGCCTCTCGTTCGTGTGCAGCCTCTTGTGCAACTTCAGATGTACAAACTGCGTAAACTTGGCTGGACAGAGGTCACAGGCGTAGGGTTTTTGACCGGAGTGAAGTCTCAGGTGAGTCTTAAGATTCGAAGTGGAACTGAACCTCTTCTTGCATATCTCGCACTGATGCGGCTTCTCGCCTGTAATCAATAAATAATTATTCCGATGATAATTCGATTCCAGGCGAAGCTTCGATGACGTCGCAGTGACTTACCTGTGTGCACGAGATGATGCTTCTGAAGATGGGCCAGTTGCGTAAAGCTCTTGGTACAGACGTTACATTTGAAGGGCCTCTCACCGGAATGGGTCCTGAGATGAACTTTGAGATTGGACAGTTGACCAAATGTTTTGCAGCACACGTTACACTCGTAATGCATCTTCCCGTCCTTTTTCTTCAGTGGATACGGAAGCGACCGGTAACCTCTTGACCCTTGAGAGTTGGGACTCAGGGAACCACTCTGCGAGCAGCCATGATCGTCCGGTGATAATGAACTGGCTGGTGAGTATCTGTTTATAGAGGCATTTGTAATCGTGAGTCCCGGATGATGTCCCAGGTGAAGATTGTGCGTGCCCGTGATAAGGGCTTGATTGCTGTCCATCTGCATCGTCGAGGAAGTTGGCAGCTGGTGGGAATCCAGTCTCCTGTCGTTTCTATCGTAAAGATGATTGCCCGTCGGAGTCGGCGAGTATGCCGTGTTAATTGATAACGGAGCATTGTGGTGCAACGTGCTGTTCTGATGATAAAGATTGTACGGGTAGGACGGCGACTGTATCGGGGATATAGGTGAGACACTGGAATTTGCATTCATGTAGATACTACTGGAGTCGCTTGACATCGGGGTGATACTGGCGTTCGTATAGAGGATCGTGGTGGCTGGTGATGGACTTTTTGATTTTCGTTGCTTCAGCAGACCACCGGGTGTGGACGAGTGAAGACCGCTGGTGGAGGAGAGAACTGTACTCGAGGAGAGGACGTTGCTACCGGGACTGCTTGAATGTATATGAACAGGACTACTGGAGTGAAGACTTCCGCTATTGCTACTGGCACCGGTACTGGAGTGAAGATTGCCTGAGCAAGGATGCACCAAGTTACCGGATGATCCTGTGCTCGAGTGCAGGTTACCGGAACTGGAGTGAATTATCGAACCGGAACTGGAATGCAGATTCCCAGGACTCGGAAGTAAACCGCTCGTCGAGTTCACAATGTTCGACGCTTCCGTTTGCATCGGCAGATTCGAGCTGGAGTCAGGACTGCATGGTAGGATATTCCCGTACCTGTGGGACTTCTTGTACGAGTAGGCCATCTCCGTGGGGCTGGACGGTGGTGGTGTTACTGAGTCCACGTGGCTCATGTGATTACCGGAATGATTATTGTTAGTGTTGTTGTTACTGTCCGTGTTATTGCGCAGGAGTATGTTCTCCAGGATGCTACTGGAATTGGTCAAATACGGTGGTCTACCACCGGGTATCGGCAAGGACGTCGCCTTCGCTTCCGATTCGTAAAATGGCTTCTTATCGGTCATCTCATCCTCGTTCGAGGAGGAGAGCACCGTGTTCTTCTGAATGACCATCGGCGATACGGGTTTCTGAACTTGAATTTCCGGCGTTACAGCGCCGCTCGACAGCTCGTCCTTCTCCTTAATGTTCTCCATGTTCTTCGTGAAGTTGTTGTACGTCTTCGTGATCTTTATCTTCACCTTTCTGTACTCGTTCTTCGCCGCGCTGTCCTGCTTCAGGACCTCGTTGCTCGAAGTCTTTGCATTCTTACTGAAGTCTAGGACGTAGTTGTTCTCGGAGTCCGATTCGCTGGATTCTTCCGGCGGTGTCAGGATCTCGTCGTGGTAGCCATTCGAATGGTAACCCTCGTCGGATCTGACCGAACCGTCGGTCGGGGTCATCTGGGAACGCCTCTCGTAGATGCTCGACTCCTTAAGCGGCGTCGTTTCGACCGCCGGTGGTATTTCCGCTGGTATCGTCGATTGTTGTACCTGTTGCCCTGGAAGTTTTACAGCCGGTATTAGAAAACTTGTAGTATTATTTTCTTATCATTGAAATGTGCATTAAAAATTAAAAATTTTACAATTTGTTTTTGGTTCTTCACTTACTTATTCTCTGAAGCATTAATTCGCCAGTCAAAGGATAGTTGAGCCTTTCCGCAAATTCTCGACAGTACCAAACGAGCAATTCTTGATTTGGCAATATCGGTTTGATGGTGTAAAAGTAGATGTTCATCTGCGATTTTATGTCATTGAAAATTATAGTAAACGATTGCGTTTATAGACGTTCTAAAAATCAGAATTTTTTTTTCTTACCTTATATTGACAGGCAATGAGATTTTGTGATTCAGAGGAATAAGCTGGATTAACGTATCGCATCCAGTTTGACTTCTGTACGTCATAGCCATCAATATAATAGAACAATTCATTGTTTTTGTATACCTGTATACAATATCGTTATATTAATCATCATTGGACTATTGGCATATATTTAATCAGTGATCATGTACAGTGATAAGTACAGTCGATTTAAAAATTTTCATAAATATTTTCTTACCCTCCAGAAATATTTTCGATTCGCATCAGCCGGTACTGAATCCTTCGTGTAAACTTGTCCTACCAAAGGACCGAAACGGGTCCCTTTAGGTATGTAACTAGTACTCCACACGCCCAGTACCTGAATTACGCAAAAAATGGATTTTTATAACACTAAGAAAATGATATAAAAATGTAATTAGATCAAAGATTTATGCCAGCCATGTATTCATAAGTGCATCAAGGCAATAAGATACTGTCTTACCGTTCGCATTCGCGTACAGAGTAAAATGTTCACACGTGAGGCGTATGCGACAAAAAATATATAAATACACATGAAATATAGAAAACGACAATATTTACCAGTAAAAATGACTAATTGCTTTACATAAATTACCATTCCGCTTTATTACCATACGTTGGCGTATCAAAACCAATCCCTACACAAAGAGCATTAACGAGATAAAAATTAGGATTAAACGACATCGAATAAGAAAAATAATATAAAAAATTATCCCTGAAACTCTAAATTACATTCGATATATTTTACTATTAAAAATCCTCATTATTACCAATCGTCTAATTAATCAATGAATAACACAGCTAACGAATCGACCCATCGGCTAGCACGCAAAGGGGCAAGATCGTTCAGCCATTTTGAATTTATCCGATTTTGTTCACATAATTATATCCCAATTATATACTGTTTAGATTGATAAAAAATATTTTTCTTTTTTCCTCTTCACATCCGTCAACGGCCAAACGATCGTGCTTAATACGAATTGGTCGATTGTCGCCACGACTCTCACCAAGGACGGTTCGAGAAAGGATTCTGTTGTAGAGGAACGTACATCGTTGAGTGCCTGGGAGGGTTTCAGGACGAGATTCCTGGGTAAGGACGCCTCAGCTCGATTCGGATCGTTCGCCGATGCGGCAACATCCGGTACCAAGTAGACTGCATGCTGCTCGAATTCCTCCTCCCTCAAGGTCGCGTGATCCCACTCGCTCGACTCCATTCTTCCCTGCAACCAAGTATAACGGGAAAATGAGATACGAAGAGTACGAGGATGATGAAAATAAAGGTAAAAGTACAAGGATAAAAATGGATATATTCTTTTAGGTATTTTATGAGCGTCCGAGTACTACGAGACTTTATGGACCCGAGCGACTGACGCGTCTTTCAACTTTCGTCGAAGAAGATGGACAAAAATGAAGAACCAGACAGCTTTGCTCTTACGAAGGGCGTCTACTGGTATACTAGGCAATGCTACCAGTAGGTAGTCTACCTAGTATTACTAGATACTATATAGTAGTACTAGTACCATTTACCACTTGGGTTTCTAGTACGGGGCCGATTGCGGTACTTTCCGATTTTTCCAACTCGGTTTCTATTCATATTTCTAACGGTACCGATGCCGACTGACTGAATCGTGCAATCGTTATGTGGGACGTAAATGTTACATGGGTGTATTTGGGCCCTAGGAATTCTTTCGTCATTCTTATATCTGATAATTATGTCACTGACGCTAGACGATCGTTTTGTCTGCTTCGTATGATAATGGACAATAGAATCGATCAATGATCACTTTCTTGTTACTTGGTACAGAAAGCTTAAGGATGATTTCAAGGATCACATTTCGTTGTAGTTGTGAAATATATGGTTTTTAACGCAATTGAATTTTCTTCCATTATTTAAGGTCGTTGCTACGGGGTGTCACTTTTTAATTAGTAAAATGGTCTACGTCAATTTTTTTTTATCGAAATTGAGAACGCCGATGGCTCTTTTTTAAATATTTGTCAGTTGTAAATAACAATTGGATTTATTATAATTGCTTCCACGAAATCATCCCCTTGAAT
Source organism: Trachelus iudaicus (assembly GCA_030142595.1). Lineage (NCBI taxonomy): Eukaryota > Metazoa > Arthropoda > Insecta > Hymenoptera > Cephidae > Trachelus > Trachelus iudaicus. The sequence goes on along the minus strand of JARQTH010000394.1, from coordinate 484,404 downwards.
AATCGCTTCAACAGTGAAAAGTGAAGTTGCTCTTACGATTTGGCGATGGCGGCGGTGTGGTGCACGCTTTAATACCGCGAAAGTGAAATCCGTCCACGCATTGATCGGTTGCAGGGGATGAGATGGAGTTTACACTCCTAAGACCATCCCCTCTCGCCACTAGATTTTCTTTCTACCCCGTTGCACACAGCACTTCCTCACCTTTACGTGTATATAATACGACACTTCAATACTCCGTAAATTTTCAATGGGAACGAATAGGGTTGAACAAACTCACACCTCCCCCATTTTTCCGATTGTGCGTCACTTCCGTATAACCACCCCCTTTGAACACTTTTTCTTATTCACACCCTATAACTAATCAGCACCGTACTGTACAGTAGTCGAAGAAACATGGAACGGGGAAGAAAAAACTACCCTTATTTCTTTGAATTTAAATTTCTTATATTGTGAGAGGCTCTTTATTTATTTTTTTAGGATTTTTTACGTTCCTCTATATCTGGAGAAGGGAACCGGTCGCGCGCCAGAATCCTTTGACAATGATCACTATCGAGTCATCGCGGATGACTCGTGGGCAAGTTCGTGTGATTTCGGTTTAAGAGATCATTGATCTCGGTACGATCACTAGCGCTGAGGAGCCTCGTAGCCAGGCAAGTTCGTTCTGTCCACTGGCCGATTATAATTTTATTTGTTTATTCGGTCCCCTGACTGCTGGCTATCGATTAATTTGTATTTTTATCAGCACCGTGTTTATGCTATCACTAGATTTTTTTTTCCAATTATTATCAAGAATCCAATTTTCGTTTTTTCTACAATCACGAGAATTCTTCTGCCCTTTTTACGTAATCCTGTAATTTTTCAAGGAGATCGAGGCGTACGTCATTGTTTTATAACTCGCGATTTTTAATCGGCCAGTCTCGCGCGCTTCAGCGCGATTCCGGTCCAACGATGTGCCGATTTTTTTGGACATTTATCCGGGCGAGACGTGCGATCGATTACTGCCGAACCACTTTCGAGCACTATCGATTATCACGACATGAGAGCGCCGTCTTGGGATTGGAGAACCCTAGTCCTTTATCTTTGTCCTTTCGACTTCCACTTATCACGCACGATATCAAAATTGTCTTTCTTATCGGTGATTTTTTCAGGGTAAATTCAACGGGAGTCACTGTACACGATTTTTTGTTGTAATTTCATTTATTGTTTATTCATAATTGTCAACATACACTGAGAAAACGACTCGCGGAAGTACTGATCGAGAATTTTTACAAATACGTTTCATCGAAATTATGTTTTTGTTTTTCAATTTCAAATTCCTTTTTCTCAAAGGAAATAACGAACTTCACTGATTTTCTCTCTAGGAACAGTTCAGCCTCGTGAGAAAGTCCACAGTTCAGAAAATTCGTATCATCAAAGCACCGTTTCGAAGCACAGCAGGAACTCGACGTCGAGAAAGGATAATTAAAAAAAAAGAATACTCAACATTTTGTCACGGCAAAGTCCCCCAAAAAATCAAAAAGACGTTACCAAGTAACCACGATAAAAAAATCTCAAAAAATCTCCAAAAATTCACGCAAGCCCCATCGTGACCAAAAGCACAAAAATCGTCTTTGTCAATTACTAAAAAAAATCGTCTAGATCGCGTAACGATCATTCGAACATAAAATGATATGAAATGAAAAAAAATATATCACCGCAGGGACTGTCGAGATAGTAGGTACAGCACTTATGTTATACAGTCTATAATTGTGATCTTGAAAAATCGATCACCAGTACATATACATATATACCGATTGTCAGTCTCGATCCGATCACAACTCTCGCACAAGGTCTTCCGGTATGGAGTTCTGATAACGCGTAAGTTTTTTTATCTTTTCGGGAAATTGGGTGAAACGCGAGGTGTGTTTGCGGATGGCACAGTGTAGAACTCGGGAAGGCCTGACCTAGCCCAACACGAGTCGGCTTGGCTCGGCGTTCCTGTCGTTGGTATTGGTGGAGGAGGCGTTCATACACGCTTGTGCCAGCAGGCTGGCAGACCAGAGCAGCCAGAGGTGGTGCATTTCTCTGCGCTGCGCTTTCGATCGACCCGTTGCCAGAGTCTCGCCATCTCTCTTCATCGAATACTCTCGTCTCTCTTATCATACTCTCCAAGCCTATCTGCGTCCCTGTCCTCGTCTCTTAGCCGAGAGAACGAGAAGAGACGATAATGGTATCCTTGTCGGTTGCACTTCCTACATAGTTTCATCTTTCTCTCTCCTTCGTTTGGTTCCCTATCCTTTTTCACCTTGCATTTCCGTTTTCCTACTCTCTCGCCGTCCTCGCTGTCTTTCTTCACGTGCATTCATCCCTACCTCTCCTATCACTAATACTCCTACTGCTACTTGTATGTATTACCGTGGTTACGTGTGCCGCCAAACCCCCATTTTGTAGACGTGCCACGGGGGCATGCGCCGATTCTGTTTAAACAGGTAGTAATCGCTGTAAAATAATTCTTTAAAGTTTTTTTTTCAAGATTACTTTTATCTTTCGAAATTTAAATACGTTATTTGCACTGGCATGAATATTGATTTTTTACCATTTTTCAATGGAGTATCACGAACCTTTATACTGGAGAATTTTTCGAATCGAGGTAGTGCGAAAAGATTTCTGGATAAGGCGTCGTGGTGCCGGTGTCGCTAGAGACGCTACTGCCGCTGACAACTATCTATAGATCTTCTGAATTTAAAAATTGCTTTACTGCAAGAAATTACTTGGGAGTTGTGTATATTTTTATTGGGGACTATAGACGCGATGTTTATTCGATTGATTGGAGGGTTTGTTGAACTTGGGTATTGGCTAATCACTTGTTTAAAATTTTTGAGGTTATGCATCAAGCCTGTTCTACGTGTGGATACGGTAGACTCGCTTTATGGCTAGCTACTCATATTGGTCTAATGGCGTAATAGAAAATGGTGCGAGTATCGCGGACACACGGTATATAGATTCTTGCGTGGCTTACGGGTCCATGGTCTATGTCAGAGTCATGGTCACAATAATGGGAACCCCCTTCACTTTGGTTCGACTTGGTTTTGCCTGGGTACATCATCATCATCATCATCGCCATAGCACTTGTCGCCGTTGCGATTGGTTTAGCTGATGTGCCAACGAGTGTGACCGCTATAGCCATTTGGGCATCAGGCCCAGAAGGTCGATGAACTCAACTGGGACCATGAACGATTCATACCGATTTTAGAACCACGGCCATTGCCACGACTGTTAAAACCTAGAGCCTAAACCATTGCCATTGCTAGACTCTAATCCAGGTTGGAGTGGGGCCTGATTTTATCGGTCTCAGCCGGTTGAGGCTACACTGCGAAATTAACATGGCATCGTTGCGAACCGGCCCAATCGCTTCGTGTTAACGACCGATTGGCTCGAACGTTAAGACACCGAAGCGGAAACGTCATTCTTATCGGGAAATTTCATCTAAAAGGCTTTTAAGTCCTAGCAATGGCGAATCGTTTGATAATGGACAATTTGGATTGGCCGTAATCGCTGATGGAAATTCCAGGAGACTGGATCAAGATTGGGAATTATCCTTTTTTGGAATAATTCACGGTGATTTCCGGTTTAGGAAGTTTTGCGTGTTTTATATTATTATTGGCTTCTAAGTCCCCTCCCCTCCTCTAATTTTTTAATACTCTACCCAATTACCGTTAATCGTGGAATTTTTCAAATTCATCTTCAAGCGAAATATTTTAACGACCATTTAATTATTTAAAAGAAACGACCTTCGCTCCGGAATTTCACTTTTCGACGAATGGATTATTCAAGAGGAGATTACTCGGCGTCGATTCCTCGTACGCTAGATCCTCTGTGCGAATCGGTGACGTGCCCTGACCCAGTTGTCATCGTCAGGTCGATGATCTTTTTCACCATAGTAATAACCATCGCACCATATTGATTTTCTATAGACCTTTTCCGCAGGCAGTGACATTAATTATCTCCCAACAAGCATTTCCCATAGGAAGAGTATCGACTGTCAAAAAAATATCTATCACCATTTAACATTGTATTCGAAACAACCAAACCAGACAAAGAAATCTTTGAACCGTATGAAAAAAATCAACCAACAAATAAAACCATAAATTAAAATAAACAAATCAATACATTTTTTTAAAAAGTCACCTTTAGTCGCCATTTTCATATCACTACTGTAGCACAATCACCCGTAATAACATCCTATAGATATTCAAAGAGATCCTTCGGTACCATAACGTATCATAAATAAAAATATAAAAAGAATCTATAGAGTGACACACAAGTAAGGATAACGAGGAGTCAAAGTGAAAGATAACCATAGCCAACAACATTCAGATGAATCGAGATAAATATGACCTGAGAAATCGAGTTACGTCGAGCTACGCTTATTATCCCACAGTGCACTGTACGTAAAGCCGATCCGAGTGGAGCAGCAAACGGGAAAACTAAAATGTAAACCGGAAAAAGGCAAGGGGGCAAGTGAATTAGCGAAGTGAGTTTGCTGCCCAAGAAACTCACTCCCTTCCTTTCCATCGTTCGTCGTACCTTTCCTACCTTCTTCGTACTCTCGTATAGCGGCGGCCCGAAGAAAGAAGGTCTCTCCCGGTCATTGTCCCACTTGGGAGTCAGCTTGGACTTGGACTTGGACTTGGACCGAGTCCGAGTCGATTCTATGAGCCATGGCGAAGTAGGTAAATAATATGGGATTCCGATACCTAACGCTTTGGATATTAAAAAATTAATTAATGATCTATAAATCCTTAACCAGTAAACGAAACGCGTGATCTGTATTATCTGGTACAGCTCGGCTTGTTTCAACTCTTGAGTACTTTTTTTTTTCATATGTATATGCTGAATGGTGGATTAAATATTACAAGGGGGAGGGGACTGACGCTCGAAACCAAAAAATCACCGAATAGATACGTCACTCGACTAACTGTAAATATATGTAAGCGCTAGTATCGTATTGAGGCTATATATATACATACACATGACACGTATGTCGTGCCTGTACGTACGCATAGAATTGTGTCCCCATGTACGGACCCACAGTATGGTCAGTTGGGACTGGCCAAAAGTAAAACTGAATTCTTTTTCATTTGTGTCAAAACGTGTGGGTTATTATTGATAAAACTTCTAATTTACATGCGATAGTTGTTATGCATTTTATTGAGTATATTAAGGATTATTTATATAGTTTTGAGACTTAAATCTCGATTAAGAATTTTTTTATCACTGAACTTCTTTAGGGTTTGGGAAACAAGAGAAGATTTTTACGAATAAATAAATTGATTTATTAAAAATAAAAATATATATATACCAATGCGCAAGATACTTTGGGTCTGATTTATGACGTCATAGATCGATGCTATTTGCTCATCGGTCGCTGCCTGTTACTTTTGGTGCGTAAGGCCCCTTAGATGATGGTGCACGATTTTGGCAACACGTGTCGAGCCTGATAGAAATTAGACCTTGAACTGGCCTGTACTGATATTCATAATTCATTGTGGGCTGGGACCAGGGTCCCAAGCTAGAATATATCGTAGGTGGAATATTATAGGAGGACCCCATTTAGTAAGGGGAATGTAACGTGGTATCGTGACAGTGTGGCTAGAGTCGTCGATGTCAGAGTAGGTGAATCACGTATGATGAATATGGTAGGATTTTAATAATCGTTTGTTAGATTGGGAAAAAAATTTCATGACGTCACGATAATTCAAAATACGAGGTCAAAGTATCTATGAACATTCGATGGACATTGCTGTTGTGTTACGTAACAATGGTACGACCTAAGAGGGCAAGGAAGAGAGAGAGAGAGAGAAAGAGAGAGAGAGAGAGAGAGAGAGAGAGAGAGAGAGAGAGAGAGAGACGGAGAATGAAGAATCGACGAAGAAAAAAAAAGATCGAAGATATATCGAGATGTGTTGCAAGTATCTCGCGAGGGCAAAGCCATCGTCCTGGCCGCCGAGCCAGGATACTTCGTATCCAAGTGGAGAACGTTAAATGAGTTCATTGACCCGAATGTGCCGAAATGATTATAACAGTATACGTATACCACAGTGGGTACCTAATAGTTCGGCCAAGTGAAGGGGACGGCCCTGAAATTTTGAGTTCGATTCTCACTGGAGGATCGATTCAATGGGTTTTTCTTTTTTAATTCTGCGTGCCAAAATACTTTTTTACATTCGAGAACTTCTGATTCCCGATAGCCATCGAGAAGTAACGTATATTCTTATGACAATTTGTTAAAGTCTAATGATACATGGTAGCAATGTGTTGATGAAAAAAAAAAATTTTGTTATAATTTTTGTTGGGGTATTTTTGTAAATTGAATGAAGAGAGAAAGATTTTTTTCGAATTCATATAATATCGTTACTACTGAAAGAAAATGGCGGATAATTTATTCGGTGCGTATAGATAGCATCTATAGCGTATACGAAAGCTTGGCTGGCAAAAGTACAAGTGGTAACGTGGCGTGCCGTGTCAGATGGTCGCTTATAGTCGAGTAGTTGGAGTAAACGGCGCTTCGTACGTGCGACCGCTTTCAATGGGGCACGTTAAGTAGTAGAACGCCGACACGGGCAGACGTGCGAGCGAGTTAGATGACCGCTATATCATTTCGCTACCGCCTCGGTTCACCGTTGGGTTATTGAACCCGACTCTCTTGCGCTGCATAACCCATTTTGTAATAGCACACTTTATTTAACCGGCACACGCGGTACCCTCGCGGCCCAGGTCATCGCTAAGGGAACCTAAAATCTTAAGATATTGAATAAATATTTATATATATAAAAGTGGAAAATCCAAATTTTAAGTGTGTCAAGTGACAAACAAATTTTTACAGAATTTGAGAAAAGCGCAAGAAATTTTGATTGAACAATTTTTCTTATGTCCAATACACGTTTTTAGAAAAATTTTGACTCGTCGGCATAGTAGAAAATTTTCGTAAATGTGAAATTTCTTTATCGTTCTTACCAACGTCTTTTATTTGCCACGTGGTACGACTTTCATACTTTTATGGGAAATCTCTTTTCTTTGATAAATTCCTTACTGTGCCAAGTTAACTACGTTTAAAGAGACCGATTCGTTACTCTCTATTACCTCGAGTAACATTCGTGTCGACGTCCTCCTTCGCGATGCCGAGCGTCAATTTTTGAAAAGAAGATGGAACGTACACGTTGAGAGGAAGAGCGATAAACTAGTGAGAAAAGATGGAAGGTAGAAGGAGAAGGGATAAAAAGGCGCAGTCGCGTCTTAAAAGTCGCCACGCGAAAAGCATACCAGGTACTTTTCTGTCTCTCTCTCTCTCTGTTCCTCTCTCCTTCGGTGTCTGTCTCTCTCTCTCTCTCTCTCTTTCTCTCTCTCTCTCTCTCTCTCTCTCTCTCTCTCTCTCTCTCTCTCTCTCCGTCTGTACTTTCTAACCCGAACGAAACCGTTACTCTTTAGTGTCTCTAGTCTTCCGTTCCAGCGTTACCGCGAAACCTCTTGCTTTCCGCCATTATTAAATGGAAAATGAACGAGGAGCGGATAATCGAAAAAGGATGCGCTTGGCAATTTCAATCTAAAGACCCTGAAATAAAATAAAGCCGAGTTCACTTATTTCCGCATTGAGCTGAGCTAACTTCAATGTCAATGCCAGTGTCGCCCTTTCACCTTATATAACGTATAAATATGGCAACATTACTGACTCATGCATATTACCAGATCATCGTAAGCTTCTCTTCTTACTATTACAAGCAGGTGAACGATCGTTATAGTTATCAATCGATTAATTGAATATCACGAGTAAAAAAGAAAGCAAAATTTTACAAAACAGTCAATCAATTATTTAACGAATCCTCAATGTCGTTCCCACGAATAACTGCAGTAATTCAATCAACCAGATATAACAGCCTAGAGAGCGGAAGTCGTGAAATCGAATTGCGATCGATCGCCTACATATTTTTTCTTCTCCGTAGCCTCTTCGCGAGTCTCTCAAAGGCTATTGGTCTAGATTCGCGCGGTGCGTCCGTCACCTGACCGGAAATGGTCCCAAGAACAAAACTGGGTGACGACCAAACTTCGCGACATTTTTCAATGCAAATTATTCAAGATCGTCATCGCTTGTTCGATGATCCTTTTCGTATAAAAAAAATTTCATTCAATTTCCCTAAGATATTTTCGTCACTCTTTAATATCTCTTAATCTTTCTCTTATCTTTTTTATTTGTTATCAGCAATTAATCATTTTCGTAATTTAATTATTTCAACAAAATTTATTAACTGATCTAATTTGTTTTTTACTCGGACTCGCTTGCCGCTCGAACCCTTCACTAGCTATAGGCCATAGCTGGCAAGGCTAAAGTAAAGCGATGTGAAGTGAACGGAGGGAATCTCACGGCTGACGGCTGGCCGTGACTTTACTCAACTCAGGCGGCACTCGGGCCGGCGCAACGCGTCAATGTAGAACGGTCATTGACTCCGTGGTCGCCTCTGTACATACTCGGTAACCACAAGTTCCCTCGTCCGTACGCGCCTCGCGAGTATCCATGACTTTCGTAGACGCCTTCTTACGACAAACGAGACACCCGTTGGATTTGATTCGCAATTCCGTGTAATACTTTGGAGTTTAGTGGGCAGGGAAGGAAACCGATCGCCGGATGATTATCGATGCCCGTTCGATACCGTCTCTTGATGCTTTATTTAGGAATTCAAGAAATACTTATAGCTACTGAGAGTTTTACGAAATTACACGCACAAAAAAAGGACCGTAATGAACTGTACTTCAATTTTTTTTTCCTTTCCTTTCAAGCATTTAAGTAAAAACCTTAAAATGTTGTTTGAACCTTAAATTTTTTAATTAAATGCTTTTTCGACTTCGTTCAGGTATGTTGCAATGATTTTTTTCTTTATTTTACGATTTTTAGTTTTATGATTCTACTGCATTAGTCGTGTTCGGCGTATATTATTTATGTTGTTAATTTATATCTTGTTTTATAGTGACACCTGGTATACTGTACTACGGTTATCGTTACGGTAGTGCGTAATACTTTGGAGTTTAATGTTCAGTGTGGGGATTCAATGTGTCATTTTTGCTGGGACAACCGGAAAATTACGACTTACGGTACTTTTGCAGTGCATCTCGCGTACAGATCAAATAACTATTATCCCTAACGCATACGCATATATATATATATATATATACATACACATATACACACAGCAAATGACAGCAATAAAATAGCTACGACCATAGTTCAATTCGCACAGTGATATTATTGATTTCGATTAATTTTATGTTCACTTATGTCACCCGTATTAGAGTTCCTGAGGACGTCTTTGCCAGTATCAATAAAAGAACTATAGGAAAAAACGACGATAAAAAAGAAAAGATTACAAAAGACAGAGAGAGAAAAAATCTCACAGACCGCACGAAGAGTAAGACGAGCGACTCTCCTTGTATCTCCTTTCAAGATTCAAATAGAACGTGGCGGATCTGGATAACGGGAAATGATCCCACGGGACAAGGACCTTCCGCGAGGAAGGATCCTTTCTCGCGATTCTCCCTGAAAAGTGCAATGACCGCTCCAATAAATCCGTAGCTAACCTTTTCCACCGCCCCACTCCGCGCTCTTCGCTGCTCCCACCCCAAAATCATTACATACGCTTAAGTTTGCAATGACCGCCGCTATGAACTGCGCCGTTATACCGTTATGTCACATTAGTAGGCACCTGCAAGCGCCATTACCCTCTCCCTCATATGTGGCATTCTTTGAGGAGAAAAAGGAGAGAGAGGGAGATAATTTGGAATTAAATATTTTATTGCATACTATACCGACGATAACGAAATTATCTATTGGAGTGTAAATAAAATTTTTTTTGAGTAAACTCATACTGACATATCCTGTAAGATTATGGAATTGTCCCTAGTACGGAAACTATGGAGTCACGAGACATGCAACACCTGGACCCGTATGGGTTGACTAGTAGAAATGGAAAAAAGGTAGCTGTAGAAAATGGTGGCAAAAATCGATGAGGTACCTAGTTACGTGGGTACCGTCGACTCCTGTAGGAAGCAGTGGGCGCTTTTCTTCAAGGCAGATAGTGGCATCCTTCCAGCTAACGGGATTATGTGCAGCATCCACGTTTCAGTTAGCCCGGAAGTGCGGGAAAGGGGGTATTGAGTATGGGTGAAGAAAGAAAAAAAAAAGTAGAATGGCAAGGAGATAGATAGAGAGAGAGAGAGAGAGAGAGAGAGAGAGAGAGAGAGAGAGAGAGAGAAAGTTAAAAGAAAATGATGAAGAAGAGAAAGAGAGAGAAATGAAAGAGAAAAACGAGAACGATGCACTTCCTGCTCGTTTAAAGAGCTCGTTTCCGTTCATCCCGCGATTCTGGTGAAGCGCTGCAGTCTTTTTTCAGGTTTTGAAAAAAAAGGAACTACGTTTGGAGGCTCGATAGGGTGGTTTTAAACTATCCCCCCTGACTGACTGTATATTGCCTTGAAATTCAAGGGGTAGAAAAAGCGAGTTCCTTTCCCGTTACTTTCTTTCATCCTTTCGCACTTTATCACCTTCTCGCTCTTTGTACTCTTTAGGAGAAGGAAAGAGAAAAAAGAAGCGAAATATGTGAAATAAGTTAAAGTAACTAGAAAGTAAAGGTAGGGAGAGAAAAAGTTATTAAAAAAAATACTACAATGCTACTACTGTCTTTAGAATGTTCTTGGGCCTTATTGGTACCTACGTATATATAGATATAGTATTACTTTGCTCGGCTCCGATTATACCGTTTCGAAACGGTCACTAAAGAAAGTCACGGTTTTGCTAGTGATTTTTCGTAAGACAGTTACAGGGAACGAAGAGGCAAGTTGTGACCGTTATGTCATATTAGGAAATACGTGTGTTTAACGGTGTCTTCTCTATGGTCCGCCTGACTGCCGTACCTTCTCCTGGGGCCCAAAACGAACACGAGGCACTCTTGGGAAAGGGGACCCTATATGGGTACTACCGAACAGGTTTCTATCACGAGATCTATCCTGTGGGAGATCATTGCGTATATAGCGGGAGGAGTTGGGCCCAGAACGCCTCGTGTGAATGGAGCTTAAAGGGCCTCACACTATTAACTATACACTGTCGCAACGTGTAACGCGAATTCAACCATACATTACGTAAATATAATTATAACGTAGGTGTATCACGCGACTATAGTAAAGTCGGCAATGCACTGAGATACGATAAAAATAAAGTAACCATCAGTCCCATTATTTTTTGATTAGAATTTCAAAATCGTATATAATATTAAATCTTGTTTAATCCTTAAAAAAAAAGTCCATACCTGAATAATAATGGGAGACTTATCGTGCTATGGAAATGATTTTTACGATCTAGTCATATTCAATAGAATGAGCATATATTATGTGTGGATTTTTGATTGTGCTAGGGAATTATACTTATGATCAATGATAATTTTTTTTTTTTCTAACGCATTAAATATTTCTGAGGTATCATGCATAATCTCGATATAGATTAGCGTCATATATATATTTTTGGGTCTTAAACAGTCGTTCAATGATACGCACTGTCCTTGACGCTTGGATGTATTAATTTTACTATTGTACATCCCAAGGACCTCACGTGGACGATGGGCCTGTGATCATCGTGGTATTTTTAGTTATTTCAAAGACTATTCAACTGCATCCAGTATCCCAATGGTAACAAAGGGCCCGGCGGCTTAGCTAATCGTCCCAACATGCGATCCAATCAACACGAAGGTCCGTTACCTAACTCAACATCAACTTCATCAGGTACGATATAACACTAGATATTTTCAACAGTTCTACAGTATAATTTTTTCCTTCAACCAGACTATATACATATATACATATATAGATAGTCTATCATAGCTCGTTATTGCCCGCTAAGACTGGTTCGACCAGTTGCTAGACTCGATGTTCTAGATTAGGAGACGGTAACTACTAATAAAGGTTACTTGATAATTAACCATTATACGATATAGTGATTCAGGATGATTGAATCTCGAGAATTAAGAAAGACGATGGAAATAGCGACAGGAAGAAAGCGAAGCTGAAACACGAGGAACGGTCAGAATGCAAAAGCCCGCGAAATTCAAAAATAGGTAAAACTATTTATCCTCAGTATATCCGTACGATTAGAAGCGAAACAATTTTTCTTTCTACATTATCAAGGTTGTGAACGTCACGTGGCACTTGGCTCACGTGATGATTCAATTAAACGAGGTATCAATTAAATCCGCATTACTGCGATCCTCCGCCACGCGTACCAACATTTTAAATCTCTGCGTTAGACCTGTGTGGTAGTTCCTACGCACATTACGCAACGCATGCCGAGCACTTCGAAGTGGGAATTCACGAGAGTTCAGCGATGTCAGGGTCGCATCTTTTTTTTTTGTTTATTATCGTCTTCTCTCTCGTTTCCTTCAATCTCTTTTTCGCTTCCATTACGTTTACCACCCTTCTTTTTCTCCTAGCTGGATTCGTCCACGGTTCGATTTGCAGTTCGCCAGCTGGGATTACGTATTGGAATGCGAAGTGAACGCGGGAAGGATCGATTTGGCTGATTGACCGCCGCGAGAAGAGGTTGATGACACTGAAGTCAACTTCAAGTTGTATATCCGTCTTGAAAGACGATATGTTCACGTTGCTCGTAGTCAGACTAAAGAAATTGACACATTTCGTTAAGGATGTCACTGTTGATAAGAAATGTACAGCCAGTTCCTAGCTATCGGTAATACGTGGTCTCGAGAAAATTCTGTCCCCGTTTCCGTGTCAACCGGAAGTTTCTGGAATTATACCGATCGACCTCTCGAGGAATGTTTTGATTCAATTATTCAAATCCTTCCCGCGTTTTTTTTTTTAATTGCCAATTGAAGTTAGGATCAGTTAGACATATCGTTATTTTTTCGCACTCACCTCACGAGCTGCCGTCACCAATCTGTCACACGTCACAACTGTCAAAACACACACGAACTCACTACCATCTTCCACACGCGTGCGTTAACGCGTATACGATATCCCGACACTCGAAATTCAAAATAGTCAAGAGTAGCTAACCAGTTGTCAAAAGACTGACCGAACACTGTCTTCGATACGAAGTACAAAAATCAACGTATAACTGTCAAAAAAATTTGAAAAATTACTTAAGAGGTCAGTAATTGCACGATGAACATCACCCGTAAAATTCCAACCGCCTCTAAAACAGTACCTCGGCCTCAAAAAATCACCTTGTACAATGTACAAGAACAACCAGACTGATAAAATCCAGAATAACAATCACGACCGAGCAAGAAGCTCCGATCTCTTGTAAAAGTCAAAAACTTCACGGTACCAACTTCCTCTTCTTTGCGAACACACAAACCAAAAAAAAAATATAAACAGACGACCAGGTACCAATCGGTACCACGAGTCACACACGAATTTTTTTCCCCCCAGAAAAATATTCAAGAATCTCACACAACAATTCCCCTTTTAAACAATTCCAAAAAAATGTTGGAAAAATCAAATGTCATATACATACATATATATATAATATATACGTATATATCACTAAATATAAATGATAAACTCCAAAGTTCTTCGGTTATCCTCACGGCGGAAACGTCGTTGTCCTTAATGAATGGTTGTTTCGAGTAAGCCGCGTGTTTCGAACTGATGCTCTGAAGGTAGGTAGGTATAGTCAACCATCCAACCAACCAACCAACCAACCAGCTAGCCAGTCGGGAAGCAAGGCTGTTGTACAGCTACGGGCACCAGCCACGAGCACAACCACGGAGCACGCTGCGTTCGTCCGTTCGGCCGACCGTCCGTCCTGTCTGTACATAGCTACGTTCGTTCGTTCCTACGTTCCTACGTTCCTACGTTCGTATGATCGGTACGATCGTCGCTCGGTTCGTTCGTATGTTCCTTCCTCTTCTTCTTCGTCTTCTTCTTCTCTTCGTGTGTACTTACGATGTTCTTACGTACGTATACGTACTGGCTACCTTTAGCTCTCCTCTCGTCCCTTTTCTTCTCTTCTCCACTCTTCCGTTCGGTTCAACATTCCCCATCGATAGAAGCAACGGTATTTCGGGATCTTTCGTCTCGCTCTGGACTCTCTGGTTACTGACCTCCGAAAATACGTATAATGCTTCCCTATGGTGAGTGGAGCGACGAGGTAATGGAGGAACAGTAGGTGGGGAGGGGACCTTGGGATAGCGGGAAGGGGACGGTAGGGGTCATAGGAGGGGAAGAGGGGGAGGGAATTTCTCGTGGGTAGCGACCGTAAGCGACAAAACTCGATTTCGTATAAAATCGTGTAACTGTCTCTGATGTTGTGTGTAAAACTTGAAATATTTTTGGACATTTTTTCTTTTTTTTTTTTTTTTAAATAAGTGTGGGGTAGGATTTTGATTTTTTAACAGGTACCTCTTTTCTTGGCAGCCTGTATAGGTACACGGGGTTTGTACTGTTCAGGATTTTTTTTTGTATTGGACTCTTTTTTTGGACTTAGCATTTTTTATTTATTCTTTTGTGGTTACTTTTTTTGGTTAAAAATTGGGACTTATGAAGTGTACTTGTATTGCTAATGTAGTTGGGTATTTGTGGGATACTCGACTCTCTGGTTTCGAAAATGCTGATAATATTTAGGCCAGCGCCATTACCTGTCCCGTGTACCCAATTACGTCTTGCTCGGAGGAGTATCATTTTAGCGTTTTTAGTTGTGAAATAAAGTAACCAACCTGAAGTTAGTTATCCACCGGCTGTACAAAAGAGTGCAATAATTGTAACGCCATTGAATAACCTTCGATTTTTCGAAATTCTTGATTCGCACTTTTTTTCGAACAGTCTACGTGGCACGAATCGACCGCCGAGGAGGATTCCGGCCACGACGCACGACGCGTTGGCAACTTCTCGTTCCTCTTCGGTCGCGATATGCGAATGATCGCTGACGCCTCGCGTCTTGATCGTACATCGTGCACGGTGCCAAAAAATGGTCAGTTTGAATTATTTGGCAAATGAAAAAAAAAGAAGAATACGTCAAATAAATTTTCCACAACCCACGTGCTGGAATAAATTCAACTCATGACACATTTAATGAAAGCACTTTTGGATATTAAAAAAAAATGGAGAACACGTGGGTGACCGAGTATCATTTTAATCAAACGCGTGGTCGTGCCGTATAATCAAAATCATTGAAAATCAATATACGATGATCCTTTTGACATGCATCAATATTATAGTAAAATTTGTTGACCTTCGCGAAGGTAATAAAATTGATAAAGTTTTAAAAAAATATTCAAGCATTTACATATTTTTTATACGTGATACTCCACAAGGTGGCTCTGAAGGGACGATCTTGACGATTATTTCTCTCGTCCTGGAGAACGCGATAAAAATAACCGGGAACCACTTCCGGGTGTGCTATGTGCAGAATTAAAGCCCAACGGCCGTTGAGCTTCTCGATCATCCCGGCATATTCCGAATTGCATAAACGATCCTCAATACCCGATTCTAAGGGATCGTCATCCTCCTCGATGAATATCATAATTGTAGTCTATTGGACGCTAATCAAATGACTACCGGGGACGTTGAACGACCAAATATACTTTTACACGTTTTGCCACAAGAGGGATTGACAGTTACTACTTTCGTATGTGGCCTTCCTCAACGGTTTCGCACCTGAAGATCTTTTTTTAAATACTCTTATGCGCATTTGCAAAATAATACTGACTTGGATAATCATTCTTGAGAATATAAGAATTCCGTTATTATCCTGATATTCTCTTCAGTAATTTGATCCACAGTAACCTCACAATACATGTACCAGATTCAATCTGGTACACGGTTCTAACCTAACCTAGCGAAATTTTATTCATATTAAAATTTTTTTGGTCTAAAAAATTCAGTGTGGTATTTCTTTTTTGAATATTTAAAAAAAATATATATATCATTTTTGTGTCTCTATGCAAGATCATTAGGTTCTCCAAACGAAAGTAATAGACTCCAGACGAGGTCAGATATCAGTATAACTTATCAATGTGTTTTTAAGAATCACAATCTTCCTGGAACAGGTTAACCATTCGTTGTTTTCGCCCATTCCACAATTTTCGAAGCGCATTAGACTAATGTAGTCATCGCCGCATACGAAAGTTATACAATCGCTACTGTAACACGAGTCCGAATTTAAAAGTAGCTAATAAGTATCCGACACGTTGAATAATATAATATTGAAAAATCATATAATGCCAGAGTACAGTATCCTTACGTAAAGCGTAATGCCATTACGACTTGCACTTGACATTTATCACCCTGCAGTTGGCTGGTGTTGCACCAAGGTGGTACCAGGCGCGTAGTGTCTTACTCGAGCATTAAAATCCCCGGTCGACAGGGACGAGCAAGCCGCGTTTACAATTAGATCAGCGCTAAAACGACTTACAAACAGAATTGATATTCTCATTGGCACCTGTCTCGCGTAATACTAAGATATCTGTACAAGGATACAGTATGTTTCAAAAATAAGATGATAAAAATTTTGATGCACGCAAATATCCTAGCTAAACACGCGTGTCCGACAAAATTATTATTGTTACTAAAAAAAATTACTCAAATTTATTTATCAAGATGGCTATGATAATTTTTAAAATTATTTTGTACATTTTCAAAAATATATACCCAAGGGAAATAAAAAGTGCCGTAGCAGTACCGTCGGTCGATGGACGTTTCGTCGTGGTGCAGTAACCTGGCGCGCTCGTCTGGGAATACAGTAATAACGGAATACCAATGGAAGCGTTACTTTTACATAATAATATATGTATTTAAAATACAGCTTCTCTGAAATATTCTGATTGGCCGAGGCATGGCTAACCGGAACGGAACGCCGAGTGGTTACTGACCTCTCAAAGCACTCTTACGCTTGCACTACTTACTAACTTGGCTTAGGCCTCTCTTACGCTTACTTTAACTTTATTTGTATTTTTATACCCTTGACTTGTACCTTTACCTTGAAAGTGTCAAGTGCCACTTGCTAAAATCTGACTGCGTCCCTTAGAATACAAAAAAAATAATTTTAGAAAAACTAAAAAATCAACAGCCTAATTAAAAATTGATTTGGAGGATAGGAATCTTAATTCGAATGACTAAGATCGATATATAATTAATTGACATGGATAATGATGAAATTGTATTTGTTTTATTATTTCATAAAAGTATTATCGTATACCGGGTGTCCTTCGCAGATAAAGGGGGACGCGGTCAATATCGCCGCACGTGACGCAGAAGGAACAAAATGGCGAAAAATCGGCGATTTCCCCAGCACTGGCGGGTGTAAAGTAAGACACAGTGGCGAGATGGCCGCGAGGAGTTCGTTCACCTCTGAAAATACTCTTACATCGGTTGCGTGCCTCGTTGGTGCACTAGTTTACTTTACTTTGCCTCTCGAGAGTACCCTCGAGAGTCTTCTTCTCTCTTCTGGTTCGCGCTCGTTGGGCCCCACCACCTCCGGGCCCCCCCAAGGACCCCTGTATAACTTCCTGCGAACGATCACGAAGCTATCGCCCCTTCGCCATTGATGCCATTAGAAAACTACTTCACCTACATCGACGACTCTCGCGAAACTATTATACTACTCCTGTAGCTATTTGCTATTATGCCGGATACAGTGCACGAGACACGATTCAAATTCGTATATACATGATGATTGACAGCGTCTGATAAGAAACACGAGCGATAACGTAAAAGTGACAGAGTTCCAAAAAAATCTCATTTTCAATTTTTATTAATTTATTCGTTTTATCGTATTCATTTTCAAATATCAAACTTGGGACTTACGCAAGAGGCTTTGAGGTTAAGTGAAGTTTTCATTGGGGTCGACAATGGTTCGCTTTTCAGTCTGTAATTCTGGGCCTTGTTAATGTCTAGCATGGCCGAGAGTACTGTTAGGTTTGGGGTCTACTAGGGGGACACCATAGCGGTCTGGGCCTTCTCAGATAGGCCCCGGCTACGTGTAGAATCCTACAGCAAGCTATAATGTAATACCCCTAGACGAAGATTGCGCCTCTCTATCTCGTCCACTCTCCTAGACTCTCCGGTATCGTTCAGTTCTCTCTTACATTGGTTCTCCCTCTCTTTCTCTCTCTCTCCCTCTCTCTCTCTCTCTCTCTCTCTTGTTCAGAAGTGAAGTGGCACACAATGCGTAAGAGTATTTTCAGAGGTCGTCGACCGCTCTGCTTCTCGGCTCCTGCTTCCTCGACCGCTCATTTCCATCGGCGATCGCGAACCGTGAAACACTCACGTGCTTGGGACTTATCGAAAGGTGCGACATTCTTCTGGAGTGACTTATTCTTTTATCCTAAAATTTCGAAAAATTGACTCAAACCCTATTATAACTAAAATTCCCGCAACCCAGGATGCCCTCAAAAATCCAGCTGTACTTTCTATTACGCAAAATCACTAGGCCGTGTTTTTTGAATTAAAAAAAAATCATTTTGAGTTCCAAGAAAATTTTATTTAAATATCATATTTATTTTCTTGGTACAACGTTGGTATAGGACACGTCTTATTGGTCCTCCTTGCAGGCTAATCGGTTACCTTGAGCCTTACGAAACTCAATTATATGTCCTACCGGTTAAAATTCTAGGATCTTGAAGCTTGGTTGTCTAAGCGTGTCTAATGCTCTTCCCATGCGTTTAAAAGACGCGCCTACGAGACTCTATGTAATTCCATAGGATAGAGTCTATTGGAGAGATAAGCTTGGTAACCAGTGTGAGGGTTTTATGTTAATACCCCATGAGGTGTGAGCAAGGGTTGTGGTGGAATTGAATTTCTAAAAAAGAAAAATATATATACATGTATATACCCCGTTGCGAGAACGAACATAGACGATTCCATTTGAAAAGGAAATTCTCGTGACACATTCATTTTTATCAAAGTAAGTGCGTGCGCAACCCCACTGCTTCCCACCTACGGAAAGTCAGCAGGCAGGCTATACATATGTATAGTAATAGTCAGTGCTGCTCTCTATAGAAGGCATTGACCCTGGTTCTTGGTACAGCACAAGTATGTACGCGTAAACAAATCCGTACCTAACCTAACGGTGGTTGACAAATGTGGGACGACCCTTATGTAACGGCCTGTCCTACCTGCAGTAGTCCTGACGATCGTGAAACGATCCAAGGTTACGATCATCCATGATGGTGTAACATTGGAGTGCAAGATCCTTGGCACAGTCTGAGGTCTTGTAACGATCGGTATAACCTGTTGCAATGTAAAATTCTTATATTACATAATTATACAGTATTTCCATACACTAATCAATCAGCAATTATTAAATCCAAAATTACAATTAAAAACAGGCAGTCTGAATTACTTTTATTCTTCAGATTGATCCTAACGAGAATCATCGACGTCCTGATAATGGCTTGTTTAGTTCCGACCAGGTAGAAGACCTAGTTTTAAGGTAGAACGATGCAACGGCACTAGGTCACGCATCGCAGTTCCTGAACGCATGTGCATGTGCACGAAGTATGCGCCACGCATACGGGAGGAATGCGACAGCAACGGACGATCGGTTCTCCGACTTGCATTGACCGTAGGACATTGATGCAGGCGTGTGCTGTGTAGTAATACGTAATGTATGATCGCGTAAGAATGGAATCCTTGAAAAGGTTGGAAAAAAGTTTGTAATGTCCTAGCGATGATATCAGTAACTAATTGAAAAACCTAAAATGCTCTCGGCCGGTAGGCAACGTTGCTTTACGAAAAAAGCTGGCTTCTACTCTGCATCTAGAACATTCCAGAAAGATGAACCTTGACCGAGTGAATATTATATCAAGATAAATATCACAAGGATCCCCGGAACCTAATTACCGCCTAACCGAACTCAAATTGACTCTATTAGTCAGAATATATAACGGTATTCAAAGGGTACTAATAATAACGACCGTATTGTAATCTTTTTCAAAAAGTTTACAAAAGTCCGTTAACGAAAGTATTCGCATACGCTCTTAAGGACGAGAGTGAATTTGGCATCGAATGGAAAGTGGGATTGGGTCTGAAACTGACGGAACTCGTGCATCCTTAAAGTCATACGCAAAAGCAAAAGTACGGTTGTCAAATTGAACCCAGATTCAAAGATGGCCGACGTACGTAAGTTACTCGTCACAAAGCGACAGGCACTTAGCACAAACAACAATAACTTAACCTAACTCAGTTTATGTATACGAAACATATTGAATCAACAATTTCTTTAATGGAAAAACGCAAAACTCATCGACTACAGGAACAAGTCCGCGTGCACTGAACCCAGGACCCAGAACAACAAAGCTGTTTACCGTGATACTTTCTTCGTTGGATAGTCATCGGCGCGACGGTGACGTCGCAACGCTTTTGCTCGTGACGTAGCCTCGTAGGCAGACACGTACGTCCTGCGAAACTCTAATGGAGTCAGAACTCGTCGCTCTTATTTTTTTCTCTCGCATACCTTTTTCTCTTATTTCAGTCAAACCAAGACAACAGTACAGTCCAGCCGATGACTCCTGTCCTCGAGAACTTTTGGACGAATTCCTCCAGTGACGTCTTCACGCGTATGAACTCCCTACTATCCCCCCGTCCCTCTTGACCCCTCTGGCCGCATACAACGTCGATTAAAAGCAAAGTCGACGTAGTCTGAAGCAGTTGGTCATGGTACGGATTCTTAGGATCCTTGTGTGAGTTAGAAGGTGGTTCACGTGTGTATACGTCTAGGTAGTCTATAGTGAGGTTATATGAGTATGTCAGTATACTATGGGGGTGGGGAGGAGTTAACTTCAGTATGGTGTGTGGTATGGTAAGTGTGTTAAGAACGCAACCAGGGTGAACGCCCTGCACAGACCTAGACCCAAAAAGCGCTCGACGGTTCCATGGGCAACAGCCAGTGGCACTGGGTTAAGGCGAAGTTATGTGGCGTGGTGTAGGCACATATGTAGGTACGACACGAATACGTGTATACATGGTCGAGTCACGTACGGGAACGCACCACCTAAATGTACAGGGCCATCCAGCTTGGATGGACCAATTACATTTGACAGTTGTCAGACATTTGATTTAGGAACATCAAGAGATTCTATTTATGGAATTAGTGATTCTTTGTCTCTGCTTTGTTTATGGGATCCGAAGAAAATCGATGGTGATATTATGATTGGGAATTTTTGTTAAGTTTCTTGGTATTGGAGAAAGTTGCTACCAATGAAAATCAAATGATTATAAATTAACTGATGGTTGGTATCGGCTGATCCATTTCGAATGAATGGGTCTGTATGCATATTGTATGGTGGTTGTCTTATGATGGGTTATGTATACTTTGAGCTATGACCATGACTCCTCTTGGTATATGGTGTATAGGGTTAGGGCCTGGTTTCTTTATTACCTATACTCTCGTTCCTGCTTTGTGTTCAAGGCTTTTGATTATACCTGGAGGACCAACAACTTTTTTCTCTTTTTCTTCCTTCACCGTTTACTCTCCTCAGCTCATTCTTATACTTAGTTCGTATCTCCTCTAGCATCTTTTTATTCGAGTAAGAGATAATGGCTGACTTCTCCAGGAAGATCGTTACAGAAAGGTGTGGTTCATTTCATTTAGCTGGAATTCAGAATGATACTTTGGCGCTAACGATTCGTAGTCGATGACTTGTAGGGAATCTTACAGATCCAATGACGGCGACACACAGATTTCTTTGAGTGATTCACTTGAATTGTTGTCATTCAAAGTCGGTCACTTTCTTTCAGAGTGATCATTCCCGGTAGTAAGAAGTCATGGTAAAATTTCATGATACTGAATCATTGAATGTTACCAGAACATAACGATGTAGGGGATTTACCTCACTGATTGATGAAATAACGCGGTGAATACGTTCCTGAATGATATAACAATATCATGAAAAAAAGATTCAATATCTTTATATCTTTATGGATAATAAAACTGATAGGAACTTCCTTCTCTGCCGTAAGACTAGACAGAGTGCCACATTGACTCATGTCCCTGCACATGATAACTGACCTTCGATTCATAACCGCTATCTAATACGGTTACAAACTTTTCTCGTGCTCATGCCAATGCCATAAATTATTTAAAAAGTGTCACATAATCCCAGAATATGAGAAAATAATCAAGATCATTCTGTACTACAGCCAGAAGCCAACAATACAAGGAATACGAACGGAATGCCGTTTGGTATATCTAATCACGAAATCAGGAATGATCCTCCCATATAGCTTATAAGTAAGGTCGACCTTAGATCTTCCCATCCTAGGAACCTACCCAAGAGAGGTCACCATAATTAAAAAAAAATCTATCTCAATCCCATATACATAAACAGTAACTCTGCATTCTTCAGCATCTCAGATCCTAACTCATATCCTGGGTCATGTACGATCTCCTTTGTATAAAACGTCAAATGGAAACTCGGTGCTCCTCATCGTTTATGGAATTCCAAGCCCCACTAGGCGATAGTTCTCATTGTCGGAACTCTCTTCAGGATCCGCACCTATTACAGCGGTCGTATCGAGCAATGTAGTCACTTGCTTTTCCGTGATGATGTCGGCGATCGGGGCCGCTAGCGCTATAGGAAGATATACAAGGCACATAACTGCCGGGCGCTGAAAGAAAGAGAGATAGAGAAAGAGAGAGAAACGAAGTAGGAGAGAGAGTAAGGAAAGAGAAGGAGTAAGGTAATACTAAGTATGAGAGAAAGAGAGAAAGGAAGTCTACAGAGTTAGCTTCCTCGTCGGCTGGATGGTAGTCCATCCTTGATGGAGGTTACTTGGGGCCATCGTCCCACATCTGCTTGAATATGAACTTGCGTCTTGGTTAGACTTGCTTATCGTTTCTCTTAGCCTCTCTTATGCCTCTCCCTCTCTCTCTCTCTCTCTCTCTCTCTCTTTCTCTCTCTTTCACACACTTGATTCGTCCTTTATTTTTGGTTCCTCTACGTATCCTCAGCTTCTTTTACCTCTTCTACTTCTTTTATCATACACCACTTTACAGCAGACTTCTTACTCTTTGTCTCTCCCTTCTTCTTCACTAATACAATCCAATACGTACCACTACTCACTAATATCCTCGACCTCATACTCTTACTGTCCGTCTATCCTCGGCAATGAACTACCTTCTTCCTGGCACCTCTCTTACGGCGCTACGGAAAGTCAACGGACAAGGTAGTTCGACCCGGATTACACTTGAGGCGTCGTTCGCACTTTTCTTTATTTCTCGCCTTCGAGCCACTCTCAGGGTCAAGGCACTCCTGGTGGCTGCCACGGGTTCCTATTATTCTCTAGTTACGTTGCGCAAAAAGGACTTCCATGTGGTGGAGTTACCGTTGTGTCTTTTCACTGTACGACCTCTTCGTATTGTTATGATTATCCAGCCTGTCGGAAGAGATGGATGAAAATTCTGAAGCATATACACATTTCTTTTACATAAATTTTGTATACCATACCTCTTATTACGTCTTCTGTAAGTATTGTACAATTTCACGGGTATCACTGTAGATCAATGCGTACAATCAAAGGTAGTCGACAAGTAGCCAAATCCCAATAATAACTCTAATATTTACAATCCTCCATAAATATAAGTTTCGAAACTGTTTTACGAGTACAAAACAGAATATACAGTGAGTAGACCGCAATGGCCGCGCAATAAATCTCCAGGAACGAGAGCTGGTAAATCAAAATTTATATCTACGGTAAGACACATCGGGCGATGATATATATTTTTTCCTATATCATTCATAGCAAACCATTTCTTGTAAGCAAGCAACTATTGGCTCTGAGGATGATTTAAAAAAACATTATTCCCAGGACCCTCGTCCCCTTGAAGCAGTGTAAAATGGCCTTTCGAAGAGGTAACGTTATGTCTGTTAGATTCTGGGAGGACGAGAGGGCTGGCTGTGTGACTCGAAGTCGCCGCCACGGAGAAAAAGGACGAGGAGTTACTCTCTCGGCAAGAGAGACTGGGACGACCTAATAAGAGAATAAGTTAGTTGAGCTGCGAGAGAAAGAGAGAGAACACTTCGAGATGAAGAATACAGACCGACGCCATATTGCTGCCTGTATACCGACTCTATACAGCTCTTCTCTTGAAAAGAGCGGTCGAAGACACGAGACCATGCCGGAGCGGCGCGAGGCAAGTCGTTACATAAGTAAGGTAAAGAATCTCCTTTGCTCCCCTTGAGCGATCCACATCCGCGATTATGCCACTTTCCATCGACCTCACTTTACCCCATAGATTCCCTCACGAGAACCACCATTAACTACTTTATGCATATGTATACACTTGGTACGCATTTTTAGCTGTGCCAGACCTATGTGTACATACTTGGACTCATGTACTATATACGTGAAGTGCTACTCTCTTGATTTTACTGTACATACTACGTATGCATATGCATGCATGAACCTTTGATTAATTTACAGAATGCAATTTTCAAGAGCTGCTATGCAAGTTGATTCTTTTCTGGGTCTTTACTGCGGGAACCTTGATACACGCTCGACAAAGTAGTTCGTTAGAGAAACGGTTTAATGGCGCTCGTTAGTTTGCGGATTTTCACGGAGAAATTTTTGAGATTAGGTGTCTTAGGATTTTTTCTTTTTTTTTTATTTGTAGGATATGGGACTTTGTGTTTTCTCTCTGTTTTGGAAGTGAGTTATTTGTAAATTTTTTTTTCATGAATTAGATGTATGATTCATTAGGTTGAAACTTTTGACTAATGATGATCGTATATCTGTTTTTTGGGATATATACATTGGGCGTCAATGGTTCAGCTTTATCTTTGTTATTCTAGTAAATTTACTTGTAGTCGGTTTATGGTAAGCTTCGTAGGGCTACGTCACTTTTCACTGTCCTTAGTTTCGAGGTTGTCATTCGTGCGAATCATAGTTAACCAGAAACTGGGGGTGTTTGATTAGCTTTTATAAATTTTCTTCCTTAGTGGCAATATCTATTAGTATTACATACATAGATATTTTTGGTTTATTGTTCTTCCACGATTTAGATTTACACATCTATGATTGTATAATATTTTGTGTAAGCATATCCTCCTTTCTGTTTATAATCATAAGTACTTAAGTGTTTGTCATTTTTTTTAAAGTAACTATACCAAGAATTTATGCATTTCACCAGGAAACGATGATAATATTATACTTATTTATACATATAAATTATCAAATTCAATCATCTTGCTTATGTATACTATTGGAACCTTTGTTCTCCTTGGAAGACATAGAATTGGTCACAAGAAATACTTTTTAAATATACATTTACAATAATCGCCTTATTATATAATCATTCGTTAACATAAATACATATAAAGCTGTGTATAGGAATATATTATGTATATATAAGCGCATCCTAATTTTGGGAATATTTTCATTTCATATGAAACTCTTGAATTGCAATCAGATTTCATTGGATATTGTAAATATTGCATTACTGATTTTACTTCATTATGTTCTAATTTAAACAATAAAATTAATAGTGAAGACATCTGGTCATGTAATAACTAATGTTTCATTTTCCATCCCATATTTTCTTATATATTTACACGAGAAAAATAATTTCATTCTAAAAATTGACTACTAAATAAACCTTTCGTGTTCTATTTAATTTACATTAAAATAGCTCAGCTATAAGCTTTGTACTTGGCTTTTCTATGACCGCTTTATTTTGTATTAGGCGTAATTCGATTTTCCTTGCGTATTGTACTTTATCATCTTGAAAAGCTTAAAACAATTGAATAAAAATCATTAAACATGTTATTTGACAAATAAGTACAATTTTTTAAATGACAAATATCCTTACCTTGAGCATTTTTAAAAGTGTCAAGCAAAACATCATGCAAGGTGTTTATGGCAATTTCAATGGCACGTTTTATGTTCTTCTGTAAATGATAATGAGCAAGAAATAGTGCTGCAAAAAGATCACCCGATCCAGTAAAGCTGCTTGGAATTTTTGGTATATCAATCTTGAGCATACAATCCTCTGAAAAAATGTTTTTTAGTTTATAGGTAAAACTTGCATTGTAACTATTATGGCAATTACATGCGAATTTGCTTTTTTGATTCATTTATGTTATAGAACCAATCTCTTATAACATGTAATACCAAAGTGATCTTGCTTTATTTTGCTTGAACTAATTTAATTAGAATCACCATTTAATGAACTAGCAACGGCTGTTAACTTTCCATTAATATCCGTCGAGGATATTACAACAGTTTTGGGTCCCATTTTATGTAACTCCTTGATGCCTTCTTTCAATTCGTCAAAAGTACTTGCACTTTTCTGTGTCAAAAGTCTGGAAAAATATGTACTTGTTAAAATTATTAATTGAGTAGCGTAAAATCTTCTAGGAACGCACATTGGAAATCACATATAAGACGTCAGTTGATCTGAAACCAGTTTTTGTTTTTATTTTGTACTCACTCCAATTCAAACTGATTTGGTGTTACAATATCAGCTAACGGAACTATATCACTTTTATATATTTCTTTCAATTCTTCTGGTACATACATCTTTCCATTATCTCCCATAACAGGATCACAGACTGCAGGGAATAAAATTAGGTTAATACCGACATACGATAACATGGAATGCAGTTTCTCTCTCATAGATAGACTGCCAATAAAAATATGTAATAAGTTGCAATTATATTTATAATGATATTTTTAGATAAATACCATATATTAAATCTGGATTTTTCTGTTTCAAAGCATGAATCAGTTTTGCAATACGTCTCAGGAAAGATGCAGAACCAACATATCCGGTGAGTAAGTGACTGTAGTTATCTAAATCATTAGTTGACAGTCCATTAACCAAATCATCTGTTCAATAAATAATATTAATTAATAAAAGAATTTGCATTGTTTGATATATACATCTATGTCCATAATGTAATGATAGACAGATAAGATAGTAACTAACACAAATGTGAAAATGAAAGTACTTTACACATGAATCTATAAACTATAAATGCCTACTATAAATTACCAATAGCTAATTTATTACCTAAATCTTGGGCGTTCAACACTTGTCCTTTAAAGACTTTGTACCCTGTATGGTTTGATAACTGTACAGAATTAATTGCATCGACATCAAATCCCAGCAGCTGTAAACAAGTGAAGAAATCTAAATATACTTGTTTGCCATAAAAACTAAAACTAGATAAGATTATCAGGGTTACATAATTTCTTCATTCAAATGTACAAATTTCTTCGTCCAGTAATGAATAAAACAGACATATCTAATAATTACTAATATATAATTATACATAGTTATCAATAAAAGTAATAATTCTTTCCATTAAATTTACAATTTAAGTTTTTTCAGAAAAATTAATTTCACTTATTCATTCAAACTCATATTTATATTATTAATAATTAATTCAATTATATCACCATACCTGCAAAGGGAATGTTGCACTTTTGTTCCCAACATATCCGTACACAACATGACTCTGAATAGATAAAACGTGCAACTTTTGTTCATCCTTCGCGTTGGACATTCTTAAATATGTAAAAAGCTCACGTACTTCAACTACCTGTATACGACACTGACAGCTTATCGCTATTGAACAATGCGCAAGATGGAGCAAATGTGTGCAAGTGCAGTGGAGTGACCGTGATATGATCAAATGGGATAGTGACGTAAAAATCATAAGCATCCATAATAATTCAGATATGCTGAATCATAACCATTATGGATTAGTTTGCGCAGTTCTTACAGACATCATTTAATATGCTAACTTCGTTACCATATGAGCAGTTTAAATTATTCTTTTAAAGCATCTTTTCTAGCGTAGATAATGAATATTTGGCAAGGGTCGATCATTTTTCTGCAAATTTTAAACAATTTTTGTGACAATTTGCGTCATTTACGATAATTTCCTTTTAATAATCTTTCATTATGTTATAATGTGATTGGAAACTAATTGGAAACTGTTGATATAAATTGCTATAAGAATTTAGATGGTTTATTGGCACTGACCCTGAGAGAACTCAGAGAGAGAAGTGAATAGCTATTGGCTAATCGCGCGTTAGGGTCAAAAGAAGGCAAGCACAGCGATTGGCTAACACCTATTCACTCTTCGTATTTTCACTACTTGAGTTAGACAATCGACCCCAGCTTCTCATGAAATCTTTGTTATCGACTGAGCAATTTTCTTCTGCTTTAAGATAACCGAAGCAGAGAAAAATAGGGAGATGCTTCCTTCCTTCCTTTCCATATCGCTGAAATAGGGAGATGATCAACGCTACGGTTTTAGGCGATACCAAAAACATTGCGCTGAATCGCAGCGGCGGGTCTGGAAGTAGAATTTTGTGATCATCGCCTCCGTCGATAAAGCGCATCCTGTCGTAGCTGAACTGACCGCGATCACGAACGTGTAGCTTAACGGGCAAAGGCTCTCCGCTACTCGCGGCTGGTTCCTAAAGGGTGCTTTCCATTTACTGGCACAAGTCGACTCAAGTCGTAATAGAATTTCACGTTTTCAAACAGATCTTTCACAGTCGGTGGTCAAAATTTCCGACACCTTGAAGAAGGCACTCCATGAAACGAACTTCGGTTGAGATCGAACTCGAAGCTTGAACTTGAGCAGCGCGAGCTCGTGAGACGAGGCGGAACTTTTTTGCGAATTCAAGCGAGCTTCCGACTCCTGATGGCGGCGCTGCTGAACGTCTTTGAGGTCCTCGCAGGCGTCCTTCTGGTTCTTGAGACGCTCGCCCACCTGGATCTGAGCATCTGGTCGTGGAAACCACGTGGGTTCGGCTGGTAGTTGGTGTGCTGAATGTTCTTTATTGACGACGTGAAGCTTGTTCGAGATGTCGTTGAGGGCGGCGCCGTTTCGGTCACCAGCAGCGGGTGCGCCAGCACCAGCATCGTCTTTCAGCCGAGGCCGTCGGTAGGCCTGCTGAAAAAAACGCTGCGATTGGGACTCGTGATTTCGATAAAAGTCTCGGACTGATTTGCAATTCTTCGAGTGATAATTGGATCTGAGTTCTGAGATAAAGAATGTAAACACTTTTTCCCAAATTTAAAGTAAAAATGGGTCGAAACTAATGTTTTCGTTATAAAATAATGCAATCAAATAATTTAACTAATTAATTTAATTTATTTATCAATTTATTTGTTGTCCTAAACAACTCAGTTTTCGGCAAAACGGAGAAATAAAAAAATGAGTTATAACTTGAGATAAGCAAGTATCTGCGTTCTGACATAAAAAATGTAAACATTTTTTTTTCTTCTAATTAAAGTAAAAAGCTTTTCCATATTCGAGAATAGATAAGCCTTAGACAGCTCGTCGCTCTGTGTCGAAAGATAAATATTCAACGTTCAAAGAAACAGCGATGGGAATAATTGATTGAAATTCATAAATTATTAGATATTTTAGCGTCACAAATTTTATTTTTTCTCGTGTCCGTGAATGAAAAAGCGATTTAACTATCGCGCGACTAAAAAATGCATCCCCTGATACTGCGAATCGTCAAGGCAATAGTGTCCTGTATGAGCTTTATGTTGCGGTTGGTCGGCCGGAAGCCGACGCTGAGTTCTTCGCCGATGTCGAGGGCGAATCCGAGAGTTCCCGAGTTCGGCCAGATGATGCCCACGGACTCGTTGCCTTTCATACTGGGCGTCGGATTTCTGCGTAGAAGACAGAAAAATTAGTATGAACGGAGGAAAATAAGAGGCGATGAAATTGGATGCAGAAGGCAATTAACTCGCTGGGTCAATCGATTAATTGGCTGCGCCAACGATTAATTGTCATACTCAATTACATTATTGATCAAAATTTGCTGGATTAGCCAGTCAATTATTTTTCTTCCGACGAACATTTTTTGAAAGCCACAACGATCGCCCCGAAAAATTCTCCGCCTGAGAAACCTACCCGTATTTCGCAAAATTCGTCCACATCGTGGACACCCGATCGATGTTACGGCGCATGGGATCCTCGGGATTGGTGCAGTAGTTCGCTTCGGGGTAGTAAAAAATGTAGGCTAGATCATCCGTGTGTCCCGCGCCTTTGTACAAAAATAGAAAAAAAATAACAATAGCAAAGTATAAATTTAACGAGAATCAAAAAAGACAAAAGTTTCAATCGCTTCATACCCAACAAAGTATTATTGTCCAGGATATTGTGAAGCATTCTGTCCGTGTAGAATGAAGCGTGATAGTAGTAAACTGGCTTTCCGTCGTTTCTACTCGAGAGGATTTGCTGAGTCAGATCGACCTGCGCCACGATTAGGAGTTCCGACGTTTCCTGATGAAAAAAAAAACAAAATTCCATTCGTATCCGTTTTTCAAACGCGCGAAACATCTTGGCCATATTTATGTATGACTCACGTTGACGATGAGGTGGAGGTTTCCATCCGTATAATTGGTCAGAATATTCATCGCCTTAGCCATGAGATGTTTCGCCAGACCGAAATTGTCCGGCAGCGCCGTTCCGTACTCATGAACCGCGCTGATGACTTCATTAATAATATCGCTAAAGGATTCAATACCTGTAAAAAAATAATTCTCTTCAGACATTTGTTACTCGCACAAATTTGTGGTTTACGGAAAATCTAATTTCCAATGATTGTTCTTGCCGTGAGCGAACGAGACGGTTTCGTCGTCGCTGAAACCTATCAGCTGGGGAACTTTGGTGAAATTTCCGCTGTAATACTTGGCTACCGGGCAGTCGGTGAGAAACGCATCCGTGGCGATGCTCTTGTCCTCGATCGTCGGCCCGAATGGTACGAAACCCTGTAAACATTTTTTTCTGTTCAACAGTAAGAAGAAGGGTCGAAAAAAAATGTGTTACCAGGTGAAGTTGCGCTGTCGCGTTAACGAGATCCGCGGCAGTCGTCGCATAGAAGGTCTCGAGAAGCGTCTTCGGGTCAGACGAGTAGGTTCCTAGGATATTTCCCAGTTGTTGAGCTCGAGAATAAGCTATCGCCGGTGATTCAAACGCCCAGGGGTCAAGCGGAACGCCACTCATGGAGATTGCGCCTTGAAAGAGTCCTAAAAATCCGAGTCCGAGATTTGAAGAAATGTTTCATTCACTCAAGCAACTTGACTTCTCGGTACAAGGCGCAAGATCGGAATCACTCGAAAAATCGTTACCGACTGAGGCGTCCGAGAGAATGTGAAAGCCAACCGATGCGCTTCCGGCGCCTTGACCGAGGATCGTGACTTTATTTGGATCGCCACCGAAGTTCATGATGTTCGCCTTCACCCACTTGAGCGCCAATAGTTGATCCTTCAGGCCGGCGTTTCCGGTTGCGTTTGCGTGACCGAGACTCAGGAAACCTGCGGGAATCGTCAATCCATTTCCAAGTTGAATATTTGCAAAAATTAAATTAAGTTAAAAAAAACTTAAACCTTTTCTCACAGATTTTCGGAGAAATAATTTAACAATAAATACCCAGAGGCCCGATTCGATAATTGAAAGAAACGTAAACGACGCCTTTTTCGAGCAGATAATCTGGTTGGTATTTCTGGGACGATGACGACCCACTGACGAACGCCCCGCCGTAAATCCAAACAATCACAGGCTTCAAGGTGCTCGGAGTCTCGGTTAGATTCGTCTGTGTTTTAATTAGCAGACACGAATTATCGATAAAATGCGGTTATCAATTTTAAGCGCTCGGAACGTTTTGCTATCAACGATGCAAATACCAATGTGGTGAAGACATTCATGAACAAGCAATCCTCGGATCCCACGATGTTGCCCGATTTGCTGTCAACTTGAATGCAGTCGGCTCCGTCTTCGGTCGCGTTCACCGTCTCCGTCTGCGGGTCAATCGGTATGGGCGGCTGGAAGAAAAGAACCAATCAAAATTCCAATAAAATACGTACCACGCATTTTTTATTTTGACACGGAAGATATTCACCTTGAATCTGAGATATCCGAGCGGTGGTTTCGCGTATCTCATTCCCTTGAAAGCGGCGTAATCCACCCAATTCACCGTCTTCAGAATTACCCCCTGCACCGGACCGGTCGTCGTGTTAACCACGGCCGTCGATTCGGTCGCGACGGTCACCGCGAGGAAATCAATCAGCGCGATCAGGAGCATCGTCGGAATCACCCTCGAATTTTTCCAGCAAAAGTCTCGCATCTTCGAAGTTTCTTCCACGTTCGCTGAGTGCGATGTGGCTTAAAATTGTCGATTATATACGTTCCACGAAACGAACCCTGCCTGGCGGTCGTTCGTTCGAAAAGTATTAAGCATTAAGCGAAAAAAACTTTTTTACCAGAATACGATAAAATGACCATATTCCATCCCTGCAACGCGGGCGGAAAGTAATCAATTTTTGAAAAGTCGGGAAAAAGTGATTTTGCAGGCAAAGAATTAAATTTTCGCACAAAAAAGTGATTATTGCGGGAAGGAAGAAACTAAACAAAAGAAATGAGATGTAAATCTACGCCTATACAGGGTGTTCCGGAACTACCTGACCCGGTGGGTATCGCGGTGTTCGGGAGGCTTCACTGATCACGAATATGACCTTCGTTTTCTCCGGAAGCTCTTAGTTTTTAAATGGGAGCAGGTCAAAGTTGACCAATCAGAGCGAAGCATCAACAGAAACGTAGGCACCTACGAACTCTGAGTTTCCTTCCCTCGCTTTTGTTTCTCAGTGGCTATGGGTAGACTGGAACGAGGCAAAGCCATGCCTATTAGATATCACTCGCTGAGAACAGTCAGTTCTTTATTATTTCTTACATTATCATAAAATATTGCAATTTTCAGTTAGTGCATGACTGTTCTCAGCGAGTGAAGCCTAATAGGCATGGCTTCGCCTGGTTTCAGTCTGCCCATAACTACTGAGAAACAAAAGCGAGGGAAGGAAACTCAGAGTTCGTAGGTGCCTACGTTTCTGTTGATGCTTCGCTCTGATTGGTCAACTTTGACCTGCTCCCATTTAAAAATTAGGAGCCTCCGGACAAAACGAAGGTCATCTTCGTGACAGTGAAGCTTCCCGAACACCGCCATACCCGTCGGGTCAGGTAGTTCCGGAACACCCTGTATATTGTAGCGTTCTGCTGTTGCAGGCATAAAAATATGGTTATTTTAAAAATAGTCGGGTAAAAAGTAGAATGCTACACGGGAGGAGGGCGAACTTTCACCTCGCACTCGGCGAAAATCACGCACTTTCCTCCCTAGTGGCTTAATGTACTATTTTTGCAACACTGTACGGTAAGTTTACAGCTTGTGCACCAAAAAACAAGCACAAAATGATCCATTCTTGATGAGTTCAGAGTATGCGGGAATCATAAAGAATCGGCTATTTCGTGCTTCTTTTTGGAGCATATCCTGTGAACTTTCCGTACATTATTGCAAAAAATAATATATGATACGCGTGCGGGTTGGTGATTCCTACTCGTGTGACATTTGTCACCCTCGCTTCGTTCGGGCGGCACTCGTCAGGAATCACGAACTTCCCGTATTTGTATCATAATGTACTATTAATTGCTTCCCCCTCGGTATCCCTAAAGTCACGTTGCTTCTATCTTCTTCCCACTTGCAAGCGCTCGAATAGAACGTGAAACGGACGCGCAAGAACACCCGAAAATAAAGTCATCGACCTTGCTAGGAACATGGACAATTTTCATTGTGCACACAACCGTTGGGCGTTCGCGAAATGAGATTACATGATTATCTAAGGACAATGATGCCTACAGATGACATTAATCGTCAATACCTCTCAGTGATCGATTGATTGTTCGAATTAGAAATTGAAAAAATTACCAATGCTGAAATAGCGATGCGTACGGTTTCTTCTTAATTACAAAGCTGCTCACTGAATTCAAACACCGACGGCGAGTCTCCTTTATACTAGGCGAACAACTCGGCGCGATCATTCTTATCTCACGTACTTTAGACAAAAGTTTTGCTTTCGCGCAACAGCAAATGGACGGAGCACGAAGAAATGAGAAAATCGAAGAAAAAAAAGATAAGCACAGATTGCGGTGGCAAATATCGTTAGGCGAACGATAATGTACACTATATCGAGCCTAGATTGTTTGTCGAGGATTTAGCGGGTTTGAATATTCTCACGCAACTATCGTGGCAATGGCACGAACGAGTTTTACCGTCTCGCGAATCAGCGGTTTTTCTATCTGAATATTGATAATCGTGGCGCGAAAGCATTTCTTCGCATTATCACCGCTTCGCTATGTGGGCAGCAAATATTTTTTTTTCACGGCGGGGGCGAAAGAAAATTTACTTTTCGTCGATTCTCTTCGATGTATAAGAAAATTTGAAAGTTCTTCAGAGATTACTATAGACTTCGTGCGACTAATGGAAAGAAAAACCATTCGTTAATTAAATAGCACTGTTTATTTTTTTAGCGACTGTGAGAGGATTGAAGAAAAAGACAAAAAAATAGAAAAATTAATGACAGTTATTGCAAAGTGCGACGAAACTTAAGATTACGAAGGGATTGATTAACGCGCAACGGTCGTTTATCCGGAGGACGTTGAAACTTGATACGTTCATCCTCCCGAACCCGCGACTAGCAACGCAATTAAGAGTACACGACGTTTACATTGCACAATATAAAAATATCCAGTCGTTAAGTGTTTGTGCGTGTGGCGGTTTTACTCTGCCATTTGGTCTTCTCGCTTCGTATCTCAGCGTATGATGAACTCCCTTATGACATGCGGATTGGCGGACGCCTGAATACTTATGTACACCTTGCGGTCTTTGGCATCTTTCAGAAGTGCCTCCCACGTGGGATCCTTCTGAAAACGTAGAATAATTCTCTTATTTAAAAATTGCCTTAATGAGTACCAAATTTATCGACACAGAGCAAATAACTTTTGTAGCTGATCCAGCTGGCCCAGCGATTGCGCCAAGAATTTCTTACTCTTCGAAAATGCTAATTATAGCATTTCGAAGTAAAAATTGTAGGCGCAATAAAAGCAAATCTTCGAATACCACATTTGGCTTACCGCCGCGCGGAACGAGAAGACTGCCACACGAATTTCGGAGGATTCCCCACGGCGCTCAAACATCAACGCTAGATTGGAAACAATCGTCTCGCGACTTCGGTGTCAAAAATTGAAATAATTTTTTAAAGTTTTTATAGCTTCACTGACGAAACGTTCGACATTGAAAAAAATATATACACATAGCTAAAAATTCAGTTCACCTCGAACGTCTTAAAGTTGCCGCAGAGTATCAAACTGTGTTTGGCCCTGGTCAAAGCCACGCAGAGTCTCTGACGATCGGCCAAAAAACCAATGCCTTTGCTCCTGACGCACGACATTATCATGATGTCTCGCTCCTGGCCTTGAAAACTGTCGATCGTATCCACGTTGTAATCTATATTACTCTGGTATTTCAGACCAGAGATTCTGAAAAGAAGACGAATGATTTTTATTTGTTTCCCCTTGTTTTTATCAACCAAATTTCTTTGAGGTCCGACCGCTCACCGCTCGCTGATTCTTTTTCTTAGCAGAGTTTTCTGGTTGTTGTACGGTGTGACAACACCGACGGTGACCGGCAAAATCGCCCTATCGTAGTGCACCCGAGCTATCAGCGTGTACATCAGATTCGCAACGAAGTTCGCCTCGTTGGAGTTGGAGAATTTGTCGGCGCTCTGAGTGGAGTCGAGATTGAAGACGCGATAGAAGTGCAACGGAAGTTTGCACACTTTTGCGGCGTTCTTCAGTGCTCCGTCGTAGAAATGCCTGTTGGGGAAAAGCGCAATGGGATCGGACATGCGATATTGCGTGTCCAGCTTGATTATCGGATTATCCGGCTCGCCTTCAAAGACCTTCGATATTCTCGCGAAGAGCGACTGGTCCAGACCCAACTTCTTCGCTTTCTGTCGAGAAAACATACATTTCCTTATGTACCTGTGAGTACAAATTATTTCCAAGGTGAAATTCGCTTGATAATTTTGAAAAAGCGGGTAAGAAAATCACGAAATTAATTTGGAAAAAAAATAACTGTTCGTACCTGAGAAATGACAGTGGCGGGCAGCTGATTGGTATCCCCGACGAGTGCCAAAGTCTTCACGCCGAGCATCAGCGGGATCAGAGTGTCCGGCTCGATGCTCTGAGTGGCCTCGTCGACGATGCACATCGAAATCGGTACGCTAAGGCTGCGACGAGAAACGTGGTAGAATCTACGGGATATATCTTCGCTTTCGAACACTTGGTTGTTTTTTAAATCCTCACCCAAAGATCGATTCCATCTTATCCGTGTAGCAGGAAGTGAGTGTACACGCGATTACGTCCGCGTCCCTCAGCAACCGCGCCTCTTCCGAAAATATCCTCGCTTTTTTCGTGCGTTCATCCATCAGATACATGTTTTCGACATGCTTTGTCGCCAGTTCTTTCGACCAAATCTTCTTTACCAACGGGTTCATCTTGTCGACGCAGCCTACGCGTACGAGTTTGATGGGAGTTTCCAACGATCTATTGATGTTCATCAGTCTCAGGACGACCTCGTCGACGGCCGTGTTCGAGGGCGCACACATCAATATTCGCATCTTCCTGTGGTCGCGAAGTTGGTGCTTGCCATGGATTATTTCCGTTATCAGATTGACGATCACTCGCGATTTTCCAGTACCCGGAGGTCCGTGGATCAGGCATATTCTCGGAAGGTCCAGCACGACTGCGACCGTTACTTTTGTGACAGCCTCGAACTGCCTCGCGTTCAGGCAATCCTGCAAAGAATTTTCCACGAAAAAGATTAACGACGAAGGTGACTTTCGATTTATTCGATTTTCCTAGCGCCGCCAAATTACCTTCGTGAGCAGAGGAGAACCGTCCAAGTTCACGGTGGGCAGCCGATAATCCATGATCCTAGGATGCAAAGCTATATTGCCCAACGGCGACGTCGGGAGATACCGAAGAGCCTGAACCGATCGCATGTTCGATCGAATGTACGAGACATGCTGGAGTTCGCCACATCCCAGTTTCGCGTCGACCGATGGCTTCGTCAACACGGTGTACAGTCCGCCTTTCTGAACGCTCGCGACGTACCCGAACGCTTTCTGCACTGGAAAATCGCCCTCGTCTCTCCATTTCGACGTGTAATTTAAGATCACGAGATCCCCCTGAACCGGAAGCTCCTTATAAATGCCCCCGATGTACAGCACCAAAATGCTCACATATAATTTTTCCCCATGTACCTGGAAGAACTCCGTCTTGCAAGAGAAGATGGAGTGACTTTGAAATAAAATATTTCAATTAATTATTACATTTTTCTTTCCTTTAAATACATATTGGGCCGTTTCATCGATTTTAAAAAATTCAACAATTTGTGAAACACTCAAGCAAGACCGCATCCGCCAGAAAATAGTATTTTTGGTTAGTTGAATTTGTTGCCCAGTCGATTGATAAATTTCATGAAAAAAAAAATAAAAATTTAAGTCGTCCTTTAAGGACTGAAACGGAGAATTTTTGTCAAAGGGGAGAAGGCGGAAATACGACGAACTAAAATAGTTTTTTCTGGCTGATTTCAGACCCCTCAACGTGTTTTCCATGTTCGCCCGACCTACCGCCAAGGACTTTTTTTCTCTTCCTGGTAGGTTCTCGATATTCCGTGCCACAGCTCCAGGCTCAGGAGGGGCCCGACGATTCTGTAATATTCTTCGTACGTTTGATACGCAGGCAGCGTCGCCACAAGATTGTTCTTGTCTACGAAGGACGGACTTCCTCCTATGTGATTTTGTACCTGCGAAAAAATTTACGCGAGAGTAGCAAAAATTGGTGTTGGAGGAGAGGGGGACAGCGGTTTCTTCTTACCTTCAAGCATTTGGAATTCCACTCAAAGATTTGGCTCAGAAAATTCTCCAGTCGAAAATATCCCGGCTCGACCGGCACGCTTAGGCTGGTTTTTTTATTGGGACTACATATAGGAAGAGGTTCTTCCTTCATGCAGCCCCTATTCACGTAATATGCTTTATGTTTTCCTGGTATTGATTTCGAGGATTCTGCGATTCTCGGCGAGTCTTTTGCGAAGAATCGCAGAATTCTATTGACCTGCAGCAACTCAAGTATCCAATTACACCAAGGCGAACCAAGGCGAACGAAGGAGAACCAAAAATTCCCAATCGCCGACTCGTCATGCTTGCTGCCACTACACAGGACATTCGCAATCGGTTTGCTCTCCAAATTCAAAGAGTCGCCATTTTTCTTCCCTTTGCCGTACATCTTTCCCGGCGTGTCGCCACTTTTGCTGGATAGTCGCTACTTTCGCGCTCTGCGCGACTACGCGTTTTGCCGTCGATTCCTCCGCGATCGTAGCTTTCAGGGCAAATTTGGCCGTCGCGTTCCGTGACTTCTCCTCTGGGAAGGTCTGGCTTCCCAAACTGCTGTCCGAGTTTCCGTCGCTCTTGTCTGCAATGTATGTACAATTATGCGTCAATATAAATGGAAATCCAAATGAGAGAAGAACCGGACCGATTCAGTTCTTCAGCTTTGAGTTCGGTTG
This sequence comes from Trachelus iudaicus, assembly GCA_030142595.1. Lineage (NCBI taxonomy): Eukaryota > Metazoa > Arthropoda > Insecta > Hymenoptera > Cephidae > Trachelus > Trachelus iudaicus. The sequence continues at coordinate 445,941 of JARQTH010000394.1, read as the reverse complement.
GAGCAAAATTGAATTTATTTTTGCTTCAAAGACTCATCGATTGCGGTAAATTGAATTTCTTCAAAACAAAAATGTTACGCCAAGTATTAAAAGTGAAGCTATCGTTGAAAAAGATCCTTTGTAAATGAATAGCTCCATGCTAAACAATTCCTTGCAAACAAAAAATTAAATGATAAAAACAATTCCTTGCAACAATATTAAAACAAATGCCATTTATTAGCCAAGTAATACTCATCAGTAGATGTTTACTATAAAAAACTTGGTGTGCAAGTGAGTCGGTGTGTCATTAATTTATTGGCGTGTCGCTGGTATGCCAAATTTTTTACAGTGAAACTGATGAGTTTTATTTCGCTAATATATGGCATTTGTTTTAATATTTTTGCAAGGATGTGTTTTTATCATTAAACTTTCTGTTTGTGAGAGATTTTTGATCAAGTAATGTTTCATTTGAAAAGGATTTTTTTCAATTTTGGCTACACTTTTAATACTTGGCGTAACATTTTTGTTTTGATGAAATCTCCTCTTCCATACTACACAGTATACTAACACCTAAATATCAAATCTGCACTTTTTTCTCTAGCCCTTACAAAAAAAAACCAGGATTTGAACAGGATTTGGTTCTTACAATTCGCTAGTTTCTCTCATTCTTCCACTCCATCACGCTTTCGCTTCCTTTCCATTTCTTTCACCTATTCTGTCTTAATGTCTACGTTGTTTCTTAAGTGTTAGAACTATTTAAATGTTACGCGTTCTCTCGATCCTTCTCCTCCCCTCCCTGTCTTTCCCCTTCCTCTCCTTCTTGCCTGGCCCTGTTTTCTGAGAAGAATTATGGTTTCGCTTAAATTAAAGACTGCCAAAAGTGTATACATCTTTTAGGATTTTATTCGCAACGCCTAAAGTCATATCGTCAGTGAATATCAAGTTACCAGTATTTTCGTATCCAGCGGGGAAAGTACCACCTGTTGAATTCTTTGATAAAGAACGAGCAATCCGCCACATACGAAAGTGGATTATATTTTGTTTCTTTACATGACGGCATCTTTACGTGCAGATCGAAATAATTATTTTCGTTGATGTAAGGATTCTATAGAAGAAAAGATTTCGTGAAAAAAGATTCGGTACTTTTCCGTTAGTCGGGCGCAAGCGAAAAATCGCCAAATAATATAGAATTTCGCCAAATTTCTTACAACCATAAGGGGAAAGTTCGTTTTGGGCCATGTGCTCTATTCTCTGAATTCATTGAAAACAAAGCACGTTTTCCTTTTTTAACCAATAACCAATAATTATAAGCATTCTTTTTGGGTAAAACTGTTTTGTTTACAATTCATTAATATTTGTTAATAGTTAATCTTGTATTGCTTAATATTAATTAATATTTTTTTATAGTAGAACGTTTTTGACTTTTATTCCGTTGACTGTTTTGTCATTCGCCTGCCGACTTGGCTCGCGTTTGATTCACAATTGGCGACATTTGCGCCCGGCTAACAGAAAAGTACCAAAAATTCAATTTTAAATCATGACAATGTTTGGTATACAGATAATCCGTTATTCCGGAAAACGTAGCGTAAATAATTCTCCTAAACGCTATCGCGTCATTAGCGAGAGTCTTTTGCAGACCGATTAATCCAGCATCAAAATTATCCCTTTCATAGGTTTTGCAAACCCCTTTCAAAATCCACACTCGTTCTACCTACCCATTGCGAACTCGCGAACCGTCACTCGCGAATTTTCCTTCGGTGGAACATAATGACGGTTAATCCACTGGTTGCTCGGGGAGGGGGCGGGGAGGGGGTATCGTCGAAACGTTGGTGTAAACGTGATGTTCCTTCGCTGTTTAAGGCCATTCTACAATGCAACGGGATACGTATCGCGGAACGTATAAGCGGAGCGATATTCAACTTTATATTTCC